>CM040188.1:1632500-1677500 GCA_022606455.1 Callitettix versicolor | reverse complement strand
TAGCAACAATCAAGCAAATATAAAACCAAGTAACGTTTAACTAAGTACAACACGGACTTAGTTGGTATAAAAAATTTTTATCTTGTTTGAAACTTTGTTCAGATTAATTCATGCCAAGTTGGAAGTTACGATTAAAACGTCACGACTTTAAATAAAAGCATTTTATCTGACTACATACTGTAGGTGCATGAAACAAATTGGGTAAACTATCAGCTGATAAGCAACGACCAGGTTATCTGTATATGTGCTTATTTCAGTTTGCTAAGATTAAAAACAAAGAAACCATTAATATGTCTTTCCAATTAGAAATTCGTATTGAAAATAATTTGTCAAAAGTATAAAGAAAATAACCCCGGAACACAGCTGTCTGACTGTTCTGACTGAATTACAAAAAACAGAGAATATTTTTCCATTAGTAATTAAAGAAATAAAAATAAAATTAAGACTTAAGTTTTATATATATATATATATATATATATATATATATATATATATATACTCTCTCACACACATATACCTACACACCCACACACACACACACACACACACAAATACAAACACAACACACACACACAAACAAACACATACACACACACAACACACAAGACTCACACAACCACCCCCCACACACACAACACACACACACACACCCACCCACACCCACCCACCCACACACACACACACACACACATAAACACAACATACAATACACACACAGACAACACACAACACACACACACCCACTCACTCACGCGCACACCCACACACACCCACACACACACACACACACACAAACACACAACACAACACCCCCCCCCACACACACACACACAACACAACACATACATACACACACACACAAACACACACACACACACATACACACATACACAGGCAAACATCCACACACACACACACACACACACACACACACACACACACACACAATTACATCCACACACAATTACATCCACACACACACACACACACACACACACACACACACACACACACACACACACACACACACACACACACACACAGCCAAACATCCACACACACAAACACAAACACACACACAACACATAAAACACACACAAACAACACAACACACAACACACAACACACACACACACACACACACACCCACATCCCCCCACACAGACACACACAAAACACACACACACCCTACACCCCCACACACACAACACACACAACATACACACCCACACCTACACTCACACACAACACACACACACACACACACACACACACACACACACACACACACACACACACACACACACACACACACACACACACACACACACACACACACACACACACACACACACACACACACACACACACACACTTGATTGTTTCATGAAGAAACGGAAAGAATTGCAGGGCGAGTTCTACCATGATAATAAAAGTTTATTTAAACATGGGTCCAGAAACGCTTCTTTGGCGAGTTACAGCTGGCGAAATATTTTGCATGATTCGCAGGGGAGTGCAGACTAGCTGCACCTATTGAGAGGATTTAGACGTCCCTCGTGGTACCCGAGTCTAACACACACTTACATTTACGACTTTAACACTTTACTCTCACACTTACATTTAGGGATTCGGTAATAGCAATGTACTTTTGGCCTTAAAATAACAATAACAAAAAACAAAACAAAATCCTAGAAAAAGAGGGATTAAGCCATAATGAAATTCCTAAATTAACCTAATTTATTTTAATTCCGAAATTGGAACCTAAATTACAAGGTAATGTTTTTATGGTTTTTGACATGGAAAATTGACAAAAACTAGTCCCAGAGCTGTAAGTTAAGTAGGTTTTTTTGGGAAACCAGGTGTAAAACGCAAAATTCAGAGCCGAATCAACACATTTTTTACATTTAGCCCACAATAACTTTGTTATTGTTCCAATAAACAAATAAAACTTGTAGAAAGTTTAATTTTGGAGAAAATTGTGTAAATAAAGTCAACTACGAAGAACGAAATTACAAAAAAAGGAATTTTTACTTCGCAACATAGCGGTAAATATATATATTTAGTTTCATATGGTGTGGCTTAGGTTATTACAATATTTAGAGCACCATTATCTGAATATAGTTATTAACTGGCTTTCATATACATAGTTATATAGTTATTAACCGGTATATTCAGTTATTAACTGAATATAGTTATTAACCGGTTAGTTCGGAAAAATCGAACTAACCTTCCAGACGAAAGGAATGCGCATAGAAAACAAATTAATCAACTAAGAGCTTGAGCCTATACACTATGTATAGCGAGTATATGAAGTTAGAAACACCAGTGCTGAGTGACTCTTCAAACTTTTGACGTATTTCAAAGAGCAGTTTAAAACAAAGGGAACACTGAAAATCGTAAAACAAGATTGCTTGTTTCAGTAATAACACGTAAATCATAAAAATATGACATTCCAAGCCCAAGGACAAGACTACTGGGGGGGGGGTTATATAAAAAGATTTGTTTAAAGTTTGTCACAGAGCGAGGCAGTCGGCTTGGACAGACATGAAATGAAAAATAAAACATCTTGGGTTAAACATAAAATTACAGTAGCTTTAGAAACGTTTCAGGAATTTGATAGGCAATTGTAAGAGATTTTCGCGTTTTAAATCCATTACAAAACCATACAAATAAATATTATCTGGCTTTATAAGTACACTATTAATTTAAAAGCAAAACCGTGCTTCTGAACTTTATTAGCTTTATAGCCCCAAAAGCAAGTAATTTGCCATACAATAACCACAAACATAAATTTATTTAATAGTTTGAACGATTTCGAATTAAATATAGATTAAAATGAAAGTGAAATATATACAAATATTACAGGTAGCACAATTTATGTGGAAAACATGCTTAAACAGTAAGTATGTTTCATTAACAAGCATGTTTCTGTTATGTTACTTCGGTTTGTTCTAAGAGATTTGTGTTTTGAAAACATGAGGCTGTTGTATAGTTGTTGGAAGTTAGTTGTTGTCCTGCTCAATGGAAGAATAAATGATTTATTAGTGAATTATTCACCTTCTGAATACTTCCATGACCGTTAGATATCAGTGTAGTTATATGTTACATCAAGAACATCAATCTTCTCTGTCATTATTGGTTTGTAAAACCTTTCAGAGGCCTATACAACTGCAGTAACTTTGTAAATGTATCTCGACTTATCGCCTCCTTAGGACAGACACTTTTTTACTTTGAGCTGAAGGCTACGGTCTGTTCAACTTTACTTAAGTTACAAGTTTTCTTTTGTTCTTTGGTGCATTTTAAAATATCTTATCCTTTTCTTTATATATTTCTTTATCCTTTCACAGAGCATTGCATTGCTTTACGATGTAAAATATTGAAGTTCACGAATTGTTTAGCAAAACTATTCATTAAGAGCTTAAAATAATTAGTAATAACAACAATAAGCATGCTAAAATAAGTAAGACTGTTGCTTACACATTTACAGGTTTTAAATGAAATATCCGAAACTATTCGCGCGTAGTTTTAAATAGGAGACGAAAACTTGAAATTCGAAATTGAAATCAGTAAATTTGAGAAAAAACGATGTCAAATTAAGCAAGACAAGATGTATGTAATGCATCCATACGATGGCACAGTGCAGCAGAATGTGTAAATAATATAGAACATAAAGTAATATTAGAGTGCACTTAGCAAGGCTGTCAGGTCTTGTCTTTCTTTGTGGATACAACATCAATTCTTAAGCGGGTAAAATGCAAAGCTAGAGGTGCCGGCTTCAATTTAGTACCTCCGTTTTGTTATATTAAAAGTGCCACAAGAATCGGGTGAAACGTGCATTAACTAATAAAATTAATAATTCTTACTGCAAGCTTCAGAAGTACAGACTGCCCAGCATGTTCATCTAATCTAAGTCTAAACAGATTATTTTCTTAATTGTTTCTAAAAAAACCTCCTCTAGGACAGTGATCCTTACTCATTTTACGCTTCCTATTTGAAACTTTTGTTATCTATTCCGGTAGCTTATATTCCTTGTATGTAATTCATTTAACAGAAAATACGACTCTAAGCTTTAAATTTAATGTAATGGGACAATGAAAAAGCAAACATTTTTTTGAGCTCGGGTCTCCTTTACGAAATCTAACACTTTCTGGAACAACGGAGTTCAACGAACAAGATTAAAAAAGTTTATAAAGACAAAGATGTAATAACGAAAGAAAACAAAACAAATAACACAGTTGTGTTGACTACAGAACGCAGTATTGCTGTAGGCTTAATGCTACAACGTACAGGAAAAATAGTAATTTTATTCTTAGCCTATTTGTAGTATATTATTTACGGGTTGAAATGGGAGAATATCTTTTTGAAAATTGCTGGTGACCTTCCTATGAAACTTCCTTTTGATTGATGCTATGACTAAGGAAAGTTTCGTAAATAAGGATCCTTTAAAACATATTTTATAGATAAGGATTAAAAAAACAGGCCACGTAATGAAATTTCTCGTAAAGGAATTACAAGCAAAACTTATTACAAACAGCTGATAAATTGAAGGATATATTTATTGCCGCAGGAATCTAACGTTATAAACGGATGTCTAGAAGTTTGCTACGGACACTTAATTCTCTAAAGGGCAACTTGTCGAAAACTCTCTAGGCACAATCACTTGTCGATTTTTCTTTCGCTGTTGTGACACTTTGAACTCCACCCTTACAAAATGCGTGTCAGGTTAGGTTAGATCAGAAATTACAAAATTTGCAAGAAAACCGGGGTTGACGTTAAAAAATATATTAAAAAATTTAAATAAGTTAACAAAATACAATTATTGTAGAATAACCTATTTAATTGTACTTTCATACCCGCTAACGGCTTTTTCATTATCATAAAGAAAAACTGTTTAGTGAATTTCCATAGGACAAATAAGATACTGGAGTCGCCATCATAGTAATATCATAGAATGAACACCATTTAAGATATACAGGATGTATTCACACACACACACACACACACACACACACACACACACACACACACACACACACACACACACACACACACACACACACACACACACACACACACACACACACACACACACACACACACACACACACACACACACACACACACACACACACACACACACACACACACACACACACACACACACACACACACACACACACACACACACACACACACACACACACACACACACACACACACACACACACACACACACACACACACACATACACACATACACACATACACACATACACACACACACACATACACACACACACACACACACACACACACACACACATTATATATATATATATAAACGACATCCGACATCCTCATAAAGTGACCTATAAGTCAGTTTTAGTGTTCATTTTAAGATACCGGTAATTATTATGATGACCATTCCAGTAGCTTATGTTTCCAATGAAAATTCAACAAACAGTTTTTTAATATAATTTTTCTTATAATTTGTTTATATATACATATAGGCCTATAACATTTCAGCATGTAACTAATAGTTAAACTTTAGAAATTTAAAAGCATGAGAGAATTTGTCTGTTAGGAAGAGAACTAAAAGCGGCACACTACAGTAAAAATTGACTGCAGGATGCCGTTACTTAAGAAACGAAAAAATATTGATTGTAAAATATCAACCGTTTCAGCAATTTAACGGAAAAAACAGTTATAATTTAATGACATTTTTCAATCTCATTGGCTTAGACACTACCCTCGCTTCACCATTATTGGTTAAGCTAACTTAGGTACTGTGGAAGGGAGTTCTTATAAAAATGAATTGCAGGAGAGTCCTTACAGTTTTTGGAACAGTTAACCTAAGTCGCTTCACGACCAAATTTTTTTTTCAAAGTTGTGATCACAGAATAGTTGCAAACAGTATAAGTTTGTTTCATTAAATTATTAAGTATTAATTTAATTAATGCTTAATTTGTTATTATAATAATATATTTTAAGGTGAATCATTAAAAACCTTATAAGCTGTTACTCATGATCAAAACCGTAAAACTTTATCCAACGTCGCATATCCTTGAAAATATAGATTGAGAGTAAAAAATGTTTTATGTGATCCCCAATAAACTCATTAAATACATTAATAGCTACATGTTTTAAGCATTTAAAAACACAGATCATAAAACGGGAAACGTGATTACATTAAATGGTGTATAACGAATATAAAGTATGGCGTATAATCTGTTTGAATATTTAGGACAGATTTAGTTGAAATTTGTTTTTAGGTAGGAACAAAATTTGTGTTAGCATCTAACTGAACACATAGCAATTAAAATTGTTCTAAAATAAATAAAATCTATGAAATTAAACTGAAATCAGACAGGCTGGTAAATGGACATTTCCACCAAAATGCTAAGCGATAATATGTACATTGTCGCAACACTTTATGTAGTGTAAGTTGTGTTAAGAGCATGAAATTATATTTTTATTTATTTTTTCTGACACTGACGTGTGGAAATAAGTTTCCAGCAATACTGTATCTTAATGTCTTTGGAAATCTGAATTCACCATCACGCAATCGGCATTAAAGTGTGCATATTATAGAATTTTTTAATTTCCCAAATTTCACAGAAAATATGAAAATGTACACTGATTACTGTAAAGAAAATTGTAAATTAGAATGTAATGAATTTTGTAAAGATTAAAAATTAATGAAATTTTTAAAACGATCAAACGGATTTGAAGCCGTTATAAAAATCGATTTCTTTGCCAAGTTCGAATCGAATTAGAATAAATTAGCACGCGATTTTTAAAATTTTAAAAATACACTGAAAATAAAAAAGTGAACCCAGACAGACGTCGAGTTAATTTTCACACACACAATACACGACTGACCTCTCCTTTACGAGATACCTGTACCCACCCTTCTGGTACGAGGTGAAGCTACAAAATTAATCAACAGGACGAGCCGTAATATTGGTGACCAGTATAGATATAGTTTTTGAAGATGGATGTTCTCCGAAACGCGTCAACAAAACTAGAATTGACAAAGCTAGGTAAGGCAGATTATTATACTGAACATAGTGACAGCAGAAAAGAAGAAAAATATAAAAAGAATTTCAGTAAAATATTACTTACTCGCTAACGACATTAAAATAATTAATACAATAAGAAGAATTGATTTGGGGGTAAAGTCAAACTTGGTAAATGTCTGTCTGTCATACGCTGGGAACTAACAAAATGACCGATGCTAATTACATTTATAAAATAATACAGATATCCTGGGATTTTGAAAAAAAGTCTCTTTTAATGTTTTAATCAATTTTTCTAATCAAAATCACCTAAAAATAAAAATGTGACTCTATTAAAATTTGAAAAAGACCATACTCTTAAATATCGGTTAAAAATATTTTGTATACATTTCAATAAATAAAGATAACAAAATCAAGATAAACCGAACTGTTATGAAATTTTAAAATGATTAAACGGATTTGAAGCCGTTATAAAAATCGATTTCTTTTCCAAGTTCGAATCGAATTGGAATAAATTAGCACGCGATTATTAAAATTTTAAAAATACACTGAAATTAAAAAATTGAATCCCGAAAAACGTCGAGTTAATTTTCACACACACAATACACGACTGGCATCAGATAAATATTTGTTTATTAAAACTTGTGACTCGGATACTGGAAATGGATCCACATTTTAATCGCATTCTGTAAATTTGCAGGAAGGAGTCACAACTAGGCAACAATGACTAATTGCACAATTAATTAATTGCATTGTTTGAAAAACGCGTTATGTACAGCCGTCGCTACCAGTTGTGACGCCAGCTCCGTATTATCTAACTTTATTATTTCCTATTTCAAAAACTTTATTCCGTCCCGCTAATTAAGGCGTTCATCTCTGTTTTAAGGGCCTATCTTATTTTATGTGCTCAGTCCAAGCTCTCAGGAGTTGTAAAGTTTTAGCTTTTTGACAGTAAAGGGAGATAAGTAATACTTTTTTTTGTTTTAGGTTACTTTCTTAATTGCACAGTATTTTTTAAAATAATCATGCGAGAATAAAGCAGCCCAAACGTGCTAAAACACGTCACGCATATGTAAGTACTTTGTGATGCATAAGCACAGGGTGGAATATCATCAACAAAATTAGGAATATTGGAAAAATATTAAGTATTATTTTCCAGCATTCATAATAGGGCAATGTACAAATTATAAAACTCAACATATGTATTTTCATTTTTTCTTACTTTATCATGTTGTATTTATCTAACATTTAAAATATAATATATTTTCAATCAACAGTGTCAATTATTAGAGACATTATGACCATGGAATGAAATGTATGATGCTAAACCAAGAAATCAATCAGACCGTTACACAGTAACAACAAACCGGAGATAGGCCTATGGCAACGTTGTGCAGTATTAGCTGTAAATATGACTACGTGAATTTAACAATATCACGTAGCTTATAGTAGGATACGAGAATAAAATGTTTTAATCACAAGCAACGTGCATTGTGCGCAGTGTCCCGAACAGAACATTGTAAATAATTTAATATTAAAACAACCGCGGTACGTAGCTGTTTCGCTGACGTGATAGAAGCAAAAATCTAACAATGCATGATTTGCTTTATCTTACACTTTATAAAAATATGATTTTCACCCTTCAATCAACATCTGCACATATAAATGCAATCTGCCTATATTTATGAGCACATTACATATGAGCCTGTAACAATATAAGCACATTACATATTTTTAATATGTTTTAAAGAATTACAATGATGTAAAAGATATGAAAGAAAAAAGTGCAGAAAGGTATCAATTTTTTAAAAAATCGTAACAAAAATTAAAGGTGTTTTTAGAATGGACATATACGTTTTTCTGCGGTTTTTGAATTTTTAAAAATACTTACCTCTCCCTAACCAGTAAAATATTATGATCAATATAATATTCTGCCTTACCTAGCTTCGTCAATTCTACTCTTGTTGACGCGTCCACCTTGTACCTCTCCTCTACGAGGTGGAGCTAAAAAATTATAAATAGGACGGAGCCATAATATTGGTGACCAGTATAGATATAGTTTTTGAAGATGGAGGTTCTCCGAAACGCGTCAACGAAAGTAGAATTGACGAAGCTAGGTAAGGCAGATTATTATACTGAACATAGTGACAATAATCCTATCAGAAAAGAAGAAGAATATAAAAAGAATTTCAGTAAAATATTACTTACTCACTAACGGAATTAAAATAATTAATAAAATAAGAAAAATTGATTTGGGGGTAAAGTCAAACTTTGTAAATGTCTGTCTGTAATTAGATTTATAAAATAATCCTCATATCCTGGGATTTTGAAAAAAAGTCTTTTTTAATGTTTTAATCAATTTTTTTAATCAAAATCAACTAAAAATAAAAATTTGACTTTATTAAAATTTGAAAAAGACCATACTCTTAAATATCGGTTAAAAATATTTCGTATACATTTCAATAAATAAAGATAACAAAATCAAGATAAACCCGACTGTTATGGTTTCACTCTGGAACTTATTACATTAAAATTTTTCTGTGCTGATATAAATTATGGATCTTTATGTACGACCAAAAATTAAGTGAAAAATAATTAATAGATTTTAAGAAATTAAAAGATTTTCTGGAGTTTAGTAGATATTTTCAAAAAAAGTATTTATAAGGCAAATTAGTTTTTCCTACAGATATCACGCTGCGCGCCTACAAAATGAAGTACGAATTCAAATTTAAACCTTGAGGTCAATGAAACTTTCCGGGCACGTCAAAATGAATTATTACGGTACATTGTGCTATGTTTTATTCGTACGCACAGTGTCACGGGGTTGCAGGTTGGGGGTTGGAGTTGAATAGTACTTTTACATGTTATATGTTACACGTAACATACCTTACATACGGTAACGTGTGTTACGCAAATGCTGTTACATTACATTAAATGTGCTTCGCATGTGTGCTATATTCTCCCCGCAGGGTGGTGCAGACTAGCTGCACCTATTGAGAGAATTTAGACGTCCCTCGCGGTACGCGAGTCTAACACACACTTACACTTACAGCACTGCACTTCCAACTTTAACACTTTACACTCACACTTACATTTAGGGAGGCGATCATTGCCTTAATGTGCTTTTCGCCTTAAAATAACACAAAGTGTGCTATATTTTCACGTAACTCTTGGATTTGGACGAACAGTAGCAGAAGACGTCGCGCATTCACATTGTTACTTAATAGTTCGCAGCAATATGTTCATGTGAGAAATAAATAATGTATAGTGGCTGCACGCAGCTGTCTCGCTAACTCGGTAAATGCAAATTAAAAAAAAAAGAAAAAAACATTTTGACAGTATTACTGAAACAAACATATTGAGCTTGAATTATTTGTCCACTATCCACTTCTAATCGCCTGATTTCTTTCAGAAAAAACGACTTAGGTAGATCTAAAGTAAGAATTCCACGGGCTCCTGAAATAAATGAGCTGTCACTATATGGGGATTTTAATTTGAAATTTCTGAGTGACCCTCACGTTCCCATATTTCTTAGACAGGGATCATATTTTGCAGAATATCCCAATTCTGACTTCTAATCATTTTTTTAAATGTCTTTTTATTTACGCTTGTTCTTGTTTAAAGTTTTGTGTGTGTGTGTGTGTGTGTGCCCGCGCGCGCGCGCATTTGTGTGTGTGTATACTCTATAATATAGAGCAGTATCCACAAGCCAACGTACGCATATAATACTACACATATGTGCAGTTGCTCTGATTTGTTTAAAACTCAACACACACAAATATTTCCGCGATGACTAGATCAAGCTCAAGGAAATTCATTGAAAACTTTCAAAATATCCTCCATTCAAAACTATCACAAAATTGATAACATTGTTGTCTTATTCACTTCGCTATCGTAATCAACACAGATCAGCTCGCAACATTAAAAGTTGATCTAAAAATAAACCTTACGGAAGTCATAAAATGTTTTTGTATTGTTATTGAAGCAAAAATACCTGTCTGTGCTATTCTTAAATTTTGTAAAGATTTACAAATTGTTTGCCATCACGAATAAAAATATCTAACTGTATGTTTGTTTGTTTTAGTTTGATCTTCTAAGACACGTACTAAATTAATGCGTTTATTAATGAATATAAAAACAAAATTTATTTGCAAAAATTTGCACATTGAAAAATTAAGAAAACTTGTAATTCAAATAACGTGTCCATATCTTAAAACCGGTTCAAGGTCAAATCAATTGAATACAAGTTGTTATTTTTTACTTAAGATTGTTGAGATCAAATGTTCGAACCCCATTTTACTCACACAACAAGTCTGAGCATGTTTTAATAATATTTGTAAAAGACACGGGGGGATAATCCAGGGAAATAAATACAAGTTTATTAAAGTTGTAAATAATCCCTTGTCGAGGATGTGCAGCGTAAAATATAAACCACTATTTATTGCCCCGTGTGATGGGTAAAACAAAAGTTTATATTTACCAATGACCCTGAAATGTCACGGGTATTGGAAACAAAGACATACAGGATAGATTTATATTCATTGCAGGAACTGATTGTTTCTAAACGGGTCTTAGGTATAATTTGTAAATTTAATTCAGAATATTTATTGAGTTAATTTGGGTACATTTACAAAAATACAGATAGGGATCTGAGACGTGATGGGGTGGGGTGGAGGGTTATAAGTCAAAATAGTGTACAGTGTAGCAGCAGGTCAAATTGTAGTTACTTTACGGAGATAAGCACCAGCTCTTTTAAGGTAGTTGGAAGCAGAAAGCCAGCTTACAAAAGTAGACAGTGAAAAAATAATTCAAACTTAATACGTTCGTTTGAAAATTGATTTTTACTTACATTTTTGACGTTTTTCACAAAAATGCGCATTCATCGAGTTAGCGAGAACGTTGCGTGCAGCTGATACGCATGATTTATCGCTTCGAACTATTTGAAACATGAAGTAACAGTTTCAATGTTAACAGCATTTTTGACGTCTACTGCTTAATATTAATATTAACTTACTGTTTACCTAAATCAAAGTTTAAGTGAAACTACAAACAATATTTACAAAATTGAGATGTTCTTGATGTAATATAACAGAGTTTACTTAACACAAATTAACGTATTAAACTTAAAATAATATTTCAACAACTCATTTTTCTTCAGCATCGTAGTAAAGTATTCATTAAAAAATACTATTTGTATAACATAACTAATTATTAGCAACTTACAGAAACTGATGCTCAAATACACTCTTGCATACCTACAACAAACAAATATTGCATGTTAGACGAAAACAATAGCACTTAAAGTGTTTTTGCAACATTATTTATATAATTATATTTACATTTAGAATATAAAAAAAAACAGATTACATGTGTAAATATTTGCTTTATGTCATGGCGGTATGGGTTCATCATATTGTCAACTATATTTGAAAAATTAAAAAGCAATATTATTTATTTTAACACTATACATTTTAACAAAATGTAGGCTACTACAAAAAGTGATACTTCTTTAAGATTATAAATAACCGACATTTTGAAACGGGTAAGAGGATTTTGCTGAGAAAAGGGTTTTGTCAATATTGTGCGCCGAGTTTGCGGTCCAAACTGCTACTTGTAGCCATAGTGTGCCAAGTTTTATGCCTACGCTGTTACTGCTAGCTATAGTGTGCCGAGTTTGATGTCCAAGCTGTTACTGCCAGCTATAAAGTGCCGAGTTTGATGCCTAAGATGTTACTGCTAGCTATAGTGTGCCGAATTTGATGCCTAAGCTGTTACTGCTAGCTATAGTGTGCCGAGTTTTATGCCTAAGCTGTTACTGCTAGCTATAGTGTGCCGAGTTTGATGTCCAAACTGTTACTGCTAGCTATAGTGTGCCAAGTTTTATGTCCAAACTGTTACTGCTAGCTATAGTGTGCCAAGTTTTATGTCCAAACTGTTACTGCTAGCTATAGTGTGCCAAGTTTTATGTCCAAACTGTTACTGCTAGCTATAGTGTGCCGAGTTTGATACCTAAGTTGTTACTGCTAGCTATAGTGTGCCGAGTTTGATGCCTAAGATGTTACTGCTAGCTATAGTGTGCCGAGTTTGATGTCCAAACTATTACTGTTAGCTATAGTGTGCCGAGTTTGATACCTAAGTTTTGCTAGCTATAGTGTGCCGAGTTTGATGTCCAAACTGTTACTGCCAGCTATAAAGTGCCGAGTTTGATGCCTAAGATGTTACTGCTAGCTATAGTGTGCCGAGTTTGATACCTAAGATGTTACTGCTAGCTATAGTGTGCCGAGTTTGATGCCTAAGATGTTACTGCTAGCTATAGTGTGCCGAGTTTGATGTCCAAACTATTACTGTTAGCTATAGTGTGCCGAGTTTGATACCTAAGTTTTGCTAGCTATAGTGTGCCGAGTTTGATGTCCAAACTGTTACTGCCAGCTATAAAGTGCCGAGTTTGATGCCTAAGATGTTACTGCTAGCTATAGTGTGCCGAGTTTGATACCTAAGATGTTACTGCTAGCTATAGTGTGCCGAATTTTATGCATAAGCTGTTACTGCTAGCTATAGTGTGCCGAGTTTTATGCCTAAGCTGTTACTGCTAGCTATAGTGTGCCGAGTTTGATGTCCAAACTGTTACTGCTAGCTATAGTGTGCCAAGTTTTATGTCCAAACTGTTACTGCTAGCTATAGTGTGCCGAGTTTGATACCTAAGTTGTTACTGCTAGCTATAGTGTGCCGAGTTTGATGCCTAAGATGTTACTGCTAGCTATAGTGTGCCGAGTTTGATGTCCAAACTGTTACTGTTAGCTATAGTGTGCCGAGTTTGATACCTAAGTTTTGCTAGCTATAGTGTGTCGAGTTTGATGTCCAAACTGTTACTGCCAGCTATAAAATGCCGAGTTTGATGCCTAAGATGTTACTGCTAGCTATAGTGTGCCGAATTTGATGCCTAAGCTGTTACTGATAGCTATAGTGTGCCGAGTTTGATGTCCAAGCTGTTACTGCCAGCTATAGTGTGCCTAGTTTGATGCCCAAGCTGTTACTGCCAGCTATAATGTGCCGAGTTTGATGCCCAAGCTGTTATTGACAGCTATAATGTGCCGAGTTTGACGCCCAAGCTGTTACT
This sequence comes from Callitettix versicolor, assembly GCA_022606455.1. Taxonomy (NCBI): domain Eukaryota; kingdom Metazoa; phylum Arthropoda; class Insecta; order Hemiptera; family Cercopidae; genus Callitettix; species Callitettix versicolor. The sequence goes on along the minus strand of CM040188.1, from coordinate 1,663,364 downwards.
GCCAACTATAGTGTGCCGAGTTTGATGCCCAAGCTGTTACTGCAGCTATAGTGTGCCGAGTTTGATGCCCAAGCTATTACTGCCAGCTATAGTGTTCCTAGTTTCATGCACAAGCTGTTGTGCCAGCTATAGTGTGCCGAGTTTGATGCCTAAGTTGTTACTGCCAACTATAGTGTGCCACATTTGATACCTAGGCTGTTACTGCGAGCTATAGTGTGCCGAGTTTGATGTCCAAACTGTTAGTGCCAGCTATAGTGTGCCGAGTTTGATGCCTAAGCTGTTAGTGCTAGCTATAGTGTGCCGAGTTTGATGCCAAAGGTGCTACTCTAACTATTGATGCCAAACTGTTACCGCTAACTATATTGTACCGAGTTTGATGCCCAAGCTGTTACTGCCAGCTATAGTGTGCCGAGTTTGATCCCGAAGCTGTTACTGCCAGCTATGGTGTGCCGAGTTTGATGCCCAAGCTGTTACTGCCAGCTGTAGTGTTCCTAGTTTGATGCCCAAGCTGTTAGTGCCAGCTATAGTGTGCCGAGTTTGATGCCCAAGCTGTTACTGCCAGCTATAGTGTGCCGAGTTTGATGCCTAAATTGTTACTGCCAACTATAGTGTGCCACGTTTGATACCTAGGCTGTTACTGCGAGCTATAGTGTGCCGAGTTTGATGCCTAAGCTGTTACTGCTAGTTATAGTGTGCCGAGTTTGATGTCCAAACTGTTAATGCTACTATAGTGTGCCGAGTTTGATGTCTAAACTGTTAGTGCTAGCTATAGTGAGCCGAGTTTGATGCCAAAGCTGTTACTTTAACTATTGATGCCAAACTGTTACTGCTAACTATATTGTGCCGAGTTTGATGCCTAAGCTGTTACTGCTAGCTATTATGCTCCAATTTTCGTGATCGCGTAATGTTATTTAATGTCAATAATTTTAAGAAATTCGTTTGGAGAGACAGCTGTTCGCAGTGATTATTTCAGTATAACAAGTATGTTATTATATTTATAGCTGAAATTGTTCATTTCAGTTTGTATTTAAATGTACGATTGGCACTTGTTAAATCGTTGGACGGAATGTTAAGCTAGTTGCGGCTGATTTAAATGTTAAGTAAGTTTGTAGACGTTTACAGAGCTCCTGCGCTGCGACCAAGTTGATTAGACTGGTTTCCTGAGTGTGAACAGTCAGAGGTCGTCAGGGACCCTGGTGATAATACGTGACCAGTACGCATGATATACGTTAAATATACCTTCTCTGTTCAGATGCTCTCTCTAACCTCAATGCCATCTCTAAAAAAGGTAAGATAAAGGTAAAACAAAGTTACTTTTGGAAATTTGTTTCCATAGTAAGCGAGACAGTTGCGTGTCGCGAACATTTATTTCTACCGATGTTTCAAACAATTTTTTCAGTTAATTTTCCTTATAATACAGTATTTCCATAAAATTGTTATTGCATTATTTTATTGTTTTCACTGAATATTTAAGCAATGTATATTGATTCGCTTGCTTTGTATGCAAGGCTGAGCCTATATTGTAGAGCGTTAACTCGTTTCTTGAATTTTAATTGAATTCTTGAAGCAATATATTTTAATTTCCTTATTTATATTGCTTTTTTAACGAAGTGAATAATTTACTTCTTAAATAACTATATGGACACAGTCGCATAATATTTCCTAACTGATCCACACGCTCTACGCTGGAAATTCGCTTACTTGGTCCGGGTTTTGTAACATCGCTTTGTAATATCGCCCCAGTTATATAACAAAAATTGTGAACAGATTTTAATTTTGAAGGAGTCTTTGGAAAATTGTAATTTATTTATTATTGGAAATTATTTTGAAGCTAGTTTTTGTTTTAACTCTAAGGCTGGAAATATTTATTAAATTTTCATAAATTGAACCAATTAGGCTATGTGTTATGTGGCAAGCATTTGTCTCGATAACTTGGTATAATTAAATTAGAATAACAAATATTAATGAAACTTAACAACTTATGAAAGAAATTTGGTTTTTTTAACTTAATCGCTGAAACCGGTACCTGATATTATTGATATTACCTTAATTATTTCATCTGGTACCTGATATTTGTGAAACAATCGGATGGCAGGAAATTTGTGTAATGTTTTTGCAAATGTCAGTAGATGTACAGGAGTAATACGACTTACAAATTATGAAATTAACTACATATACTATTAATTTTAAAAACTGGTTCACAATAATATTTGCAATCTGGAAAAATACTTTTTGTAAAACTAAATTCTACCCCGACTTTAAATTAATTTTAGTTTTTTTAATCTATGAACGGCTTTGTAGAGCATTAACTCTCTAGCAACCCGAGTATCATCACTTTTCGTCTTTTTTGTAGCAGTTAGAAGCAGAATTGAGAAAATTCACTGTAGACTAAGGTACAGTTTTCCAGCTGTAAGAAGACTGAAATAATGTTCCATAGGTTGAAGAAGTACGATTTAGCTGCAAGACGTTTGACATAATGTTTTAAAAGTAGAAGAAATAGGCTACAATTTAGCTATTACGTGCATTCTAATATTAAGAGTAATAATTTAACAACTGGTCGATATACCATTAAGCCTTGTATCGTAAACATGTGACATATTTTCGGTTCATTATTTTACCGTTATTAATAAGAAGGTAACTTCTGAACAAAATAAATACCCTAAGTAAAATATCAGAGAGTAGGCCTAACCTAGAAAAAAAGATACCGTTAGTTTTTTTAATTTTTGGGGTATGAATGGGTAGATTTTTCTTTTTTCTTTTTTTTAAATTTTGTATTTGTTTATATTAAATCCTTTACATGTATACATCTACATGTTGTAGTTCAGGCTTTTAACACGGAAATTTTTATAAAATCATTTCAAAATCTGTTAAAAATATATCGTCTGGTGAACGAATATATTTTGATTTTTTCAGAATGTTTAAAAACAATAAAAAATCAATATTAATACTCATTTTAATATCTTAAATTTTCATTTCCAAAACGAATGAATACTATTCCAGAACGAATAGTATTTGGAAGGAGAGCTGTATCTATGCTGAACGGGGTGTTGTGGGATCAAAAGAGAATAAAAAAAGAATTTATGACACAATTGTAAAAAGCATTATAACATATGGTAGTGAGGTACGGCCAATTAAGAGGAGAACAGAAAGAATGCTACTGAGATGGACTTTTGGAGAAGAGCGGCAGGAAGATCAAGAAAAGACAGAGTGAGAAATGAAAGTATACGGAGGATAATGGACGTAAGGCATACAATTGTAGAGGACATAAGAACAAAACAACTGGTTTGGTACGGGCATGTACAAAGAATGCCGGATGAGCGAATTCCCAAAAAAATCATGCAATGGCGAACACCTGGAAGAAGAAAACGAGGAAGGCCGAGACTGAGCTGGAGAGAGGGAGTCGAAAAGGAAATAAAAAAAGGGATCTACCAGAAGACCTGTGGTGGGACCGCGATCGGTGGAGGTTGGAGATCGGAAGACGGCGTAGAACGTTGTAGACCGAATTATAGATAGATAGATTTTCATTTTTCATTAAGTGTTTATTGCAAAGATTTCAAAGCTAATTATTACTTTAGTTATTCTCTGACGAATGTAGACGAGAAATTTATTTATATTTAGCACTTTTTGCAATAAAAGCCAATTTTAATTACTGCTATGTACTGTTAGGCTTAATTTATTACGTTCAAATTTAATGTGTAACTGATAGTGTATTGCTAGTTCACGTATAACAATATTGTTGATACGTAATATGATTAACGTTGAACAGTTGAATAGAAATATACTCTATTAAATTTCAAACGCAATATTATGTAACTTCAGTAAACGTTAATATTTTACAATTATAATTTCTGGAGATTTTGTGATTTTAAATGATGAAATTAGTTTTACAAAAACTTGTGAGATACAAAATTAACAAAATTTTATTTTTTTTTTGAATGAACAGTGCCTGAAAGCTGATAAATAAATGCTCAGTTATTTACCAAAATCACTGAATGCAAAATTTATTAGCAAATTTAAAAATAAAAAAAAAACTCTTGAAGCGTCCATCACATTAAGACCTAGGCTTGGTACCCATAAGTGACTATTAATTTTCTGTCTATCAGTATTAAAAAGAACTCTGTCACACCATTATTTTTAAGAAAGGCAAACAAATAACTAGTTGAACATTATAAAACCAAAATTATTAGAGAAGCCACGAAATTATTAGAAAGGCTACAATATTATTAGAGAAATAACGAAATTGTTTAAGAGGCGACGAAATTATTAGAGAGGCCACGAAATTATTAGAAAGGCTACAATATTATTAGAACAATAACGAAATTGTTAAAGAGGCGACGAAATTATTAGAGAGGTCACGAAATTATTTATGTAGGTCACGAAATTATTAGGGAAATAACAAAATCGTTAAAGAGGCGACGAAAATATCAGAGAGGCTCCGAAATTATTAGAAAAGCTACAAAATTATTAAAGAAATAACGAAATTGTTAAAGTGGCGACGGAAATATTAGAGGCAACAAAATGTTTTACAGATGCCACGACTTTATAAGAAAGGCCACAAAAGTATTGAGAAATAAGAAAATTATTAGAGAGGCCACGAAATAGAATAACTACGTATACATAATAAGAGATACGAAAACATGTAATTTTGACGGCTTATGATATGGAACTTATATTGGATTGAAATTAGAAAAATAATATGATAAACTGGTTTTTAGGAACTAAAAAAACTTATATATTTTCAGACGTTTTCTTCAAAATGTTTAAGGATATACGAGGGTAGTCTGAAAAGTTTCCGACCTAACAAAGATACAAGACATTTTTTCAGATTTTTTTTTTTTATTTTTCAATATAGTCTCCTTGTACCTCTACACACTTCTCCCAGAGATGCTTCCATCTCTGTAACCCGTCCAAATAATACTCGGCGTTTTTCTCTGCAAAATAATTGTTCACGAAGGTGATTGCCTCTTCAGTTGACGAAAATCTCTGTCCTCTGAGCGCAATTTTTAGATGAGGGAACAAAAAGAAATCGTTTGGGGCTAGATCTGGTGAGTAAGGCGGATGGTCAAGCAGTTCAAACCGTAATTCGTGGATTTTCACCATGGCAACCGCTGAGGTGTGAGACGGTGCGTTGTCTTGGTGAAACAGGATTTTCTTTTTCTGCAAATGTGGCCGTTTTCCCGCAAGTTCTGACTTCAGCTTGTCAAGTAATGATGCGTAGTATGCTCCTGTAATGGTTTTTCCTTTTTGAAGATAGTCGATTGGACTATCTTTTAGTCCAAAAAAAAATACATATCTTTGGAGTTTAAAAAAAATACAGTTTTTGTAAACTCCATGACTATCCCAAAAAACAGTCGCCATCACTTTCCCAGCCGAAAAAACAGTTTTTGCTTTTTTTAGAGCCGGTTCCCCCTTTGCAGTCCACTGTTCGAAACTGTATTTTTGTTTCGGGCGTATAAGAATGTATCCAAATTTCATCTACAGTAATTAATCGGCGCCAAAACTGGGATTTATTGCGCCTAAACGGCGCCAACAGAGCATTGGAAATGTTCATTCGAACACGTTTTTGGTCTAACGTGATCAAACGCGGCACCCAACGCGCGGACAGCTTTCTCATGTCTAAATGTTGATTTAATATGTGACAAACACGTTCTTTTGACACGTTCATAACGTCTGCTATCTCTCTCACTTTAATTTGGCGGTCATTTGGTGAACTTTGGCGATGTTTTCGTCGGTGGTTGCAGTTTTTGGACGTCCCGAACTTTCATCGTCTCCCAAGCTCTTACGGCCACGTTTAAATTCAGCTGCCCAAAATTTCACTGTGGTAAATGATGGTACAGAGTCCCCATACACAGAATCCAACTCATCTTTGATTTGCGTTGGCGTATTGCCTTTCAAAAACAAATATTTAATGACAGCTCGATACTCGATTTTGTCCATTTTCATAAAAATACTCACATCAACTCACTCAAACGACTGTTACATAACAACTGCGCGTCCAAAATGGCTGAAATGGTGAAATGGTGAGTAACTGTCAACAGATGAACAACGAAATTCGAGTGCTGCCACCGAATGCTGCTATCTTCAGTGTTGAGGTCGGAAACTTATCGGACCACCCTCGTAGCAGCCCAATGAACTACATTTAAACAAAAATTTTTAAAATCATTAGATCCGATTTTTAACAGTTTTTTTAATCAGAAAGAAAAGCGTCAAACTCATTTGTCAGGATTTGTTTTAGAGTTTTTTGATTTCATATTAAATTGCAATTTTTTAGATTAAAATTGCTAAAGTAACTTTGATTAAAAATTTCAATATATATTTGCATTTTAGAAAATTATAAAAATTGATAGTTTCGATTTTGAGAAAATACTATTTTTATAGTTGTGTGGCCAAAAAGGGGATTTAATAAATATATACTATTTAAATAAAATCGTCCCCTGACAGACAAGCGTATTAACGGTCCTTTTTTGATTTTTGATTCAGGAGACCTGTTGTAAAGATCGAACAAAATCTCAAGATCCTTACTTTGTATAATAAGGAAGCAAGTACAATACATGTGGGTGTGTACGATTACACGTTTCAAGCTTCCTTCCTTTCCGCCCGACTCTAATTTAATCACGACCGCGTTCACCATAAACACCGTACACAATATTGCACTCGCTTTCATTTATTTGAAATGAACTAATTAGGCGCTTTGTTCCCTTTGAGCAACGTTTTACGCTCATCTCTTCTAACAGACTTGATTTATTTACTCTTTGTTGGGTTACTTTAATCGTTTCAAATTTTCAATTTCCTGCCGCTACCGTTTCCTTTCGATTCAACCGATCCATTTTCAGCACGTCGATAACAGTTGCTTCCGATTATGACAAAGGAAAAACAACTTCAATATTAATGTTCTTCCGAGTATAATGAATCAGTCGTTAGAATAAGTTTGTGCAATATTAAGTCAACGGTGTGAAGAGATAAGAGAAGAGACCAAGTTGAAGCAACGAATTCCAGATCTGCAGACAATGAAGCAAGTATTTCGTTGTTATTTTATTTATTTATTTTTTAATGCGCGCTTGTGGAGTCTACCTACAATCTTCTTGAACAAGTTCATACTTATAGTGAAAAGTGTTTCATGAGGAACAGAAAGAAGACAATCTTAATTAGAGAATAAACCAGAAGATAGAGAAAAAGGAGAAGGTTGAAAGAGTTACAGAGGCTGTAAACATGCTGGAATATTAAAAATAGCGCATTAATATTGCACAAACTTACTCATATGTTGTTAATTCTTTCAAAAAAACCTATTGCAAAGGTCCCAATAAAAGTTATAATTTCTCAAAATCTGTTTAGCAGATTTTGATAAAACGATAATCACAGCTAATATCAAAAAGTATGAAATTGCAAAAAAAATACAGTTTGAGAGTAAAGTTCTTTTAATTGAAATCCGGTTAATTTAATGTAATTGAGAAATCTGGAGAATTAAACAGTTTTGGTTGATATTTTCTATTTCTTTGCGTTTCATTAATTTATTTTACATATACAAGAGAATAGCCAACAATAACAAGTTTTCATCCCCGCGGGTGCAGTTACGCCATTATAAATACTACTCAAGGCACACCACTTAAATTAACGTTCAGTGCTCATGCATTGGTAAATACTTTGTTAACGCAAATTAACTTTGTGAAAGTTTGAAATGTCGCTTTTAGACCAAAACCATTCTGGCTGGAAATAACTTATAAATTATTCGTATTGAGAGAGCGCGGCGGATTCTGCATAATTGACTCTGCCTGAGAAGATACTTGACTGTAAATTATTGGTTAGCAAGTTGTTAACTGCTCAGTTAAAATGGGCAGAATTTTTAATTTACACTAAACAAGTTCTTGTAACTGACTACAACCTCAAACTGAAACATTAAATTTCGTTGATTGGTTTTTCTTTAGAGAATTTTTTACTTTTCTAATACAAAAAATGTAAACAGTATGTAGATCGAAAAAACATTCTCAAGTAAAAATCGGTTGAAAAAATCGTCATGCTATCAAGTCCAGTAGTTTAAAAAATCATCATTTTCTCTTCTCCCATGGTTCCAAAAAATTATCATGTTTTCAAGTTCAATATCGTTCATGGACTCCAAATATCGTCAGGTTCTTATGTGCCGTAGTTCCAAATATCGTCGTGTTCTCCTGTCCCGTGGTTCTAAAAAATCGGTTTTTAGTTACATGTCTGTTAGTCTAGGTACTTGTTTTTTTTCACAAGGCACATGATTAAGTGTATCCTAGAGAAAAGGGGCAGGAATTAAGGAAGGTATAAGTAAAAGGGTTTGAAAGGGGAGTACTTGCAAATAGCCTAGTGCGTTGAGATAGTTTAGCTATTTATATTATTACTGTTGTTTTATAGTGTTTGGAATTGTTTAAAAATTCGTTATTAGAAAATAAACTTAGTTTTTGAAATAATTAATTGCTCACGATAGATAAAAAAATATCAAAGTTTATCAATGTTTTTAGACAATACAAAACTTCATAAACGGGATTGAGTGATTGAATAAAGTTGGCATGAAGTTGCCTCGATACGTGCTGCTTGTGGATGCAAATTTACAAAAAATAACAAAACTAAAAAAAATTGGTTTATATCGCTTTTTTAAAATATTCGATATAATAATCTGCATAAATCTACATAACATAGAATTTTATATTTTCATATTAAAATATACCCAATTAGAAAATTGAAATTATTAAAAAGTATTTTATGTAGATTTTCAAACACACACACACACACACACACACACACACACACACACACACACACACACACATGCAGCAGCCAGTTGACAAAAGGCCGTAACATATAACAAAATTTTAAACGATTATCAACCTAATGAAAGTGAAAATAGGCCTTAGAGCAACGCTGGAGGGCTTATCTTTGAAATTACAACGTAAACATAAGCCTAATCCATTAAGGCACATGATTAAGTGTATCCTAGAGAAAAGGGGCAGGAATTAAGGAAGGTTTAAGTAAAAGGGTTTGAAAGGGGAGTACTTGCAAATAGCCTAGTGCGTTGTCATAGTTTAGGTATTTATATTATTACTGTTGTTTTATAGTGTTTGGAATTGTTTAAAAATTCGTTATTAGAAAATAAACTTAGTTTTTGAAATAATTAATTGCTTTTACATGTGATAGTAACTAGAGTGGTTATATTACTGAGTTTTTAGTTTAATTTGTCTACATGTACGGTATTTACTTAATGCAATATAATGTTTAAGGTTAATGATTCTTTAATAAGTTCTTTGGCAAAGTTAACAAGAAATATATTATGTAACGAATGTTGTCACTCATTTGGTGGCGTTCAACAAGCTTTAAGCTGGTGAATAACAGTGTACATATTGCTAATAATTAACAAGACCTTTTGTTTTTGTTTTTAATAGCAGATATATTTTGTATTAGTCAATAATTGAAAGTTATTAAGCGGTCGTAGGAAATTTTAATAGAAATTATTATTTCCAAATTTTAGTTCATTTGAATAGTGTGCTATGACAGTTTTTAAAAAATTATCAAGTGCATTCAGAATTTTGAAATAACATTTTGGAAAGTTATACATGTCCAGTGTATAATTTTTCTTTTCTTTTCTAGAATTACTAATTTAGGCCCTGTCAATAATAGAGTACTGAGTAAAGTTATGAAATGTGGGCATAATTGGCATCAATGTACCAACTTAACAAGCACAACAGACCAGAGTTTCAGTCAGCATTGGGATTATTGTCTCATTTAAATGATATTACCCGACTCGATTTTTAAGATTTAGTTATTGCATAGTAAAGAGTAGGCAGTAGGTTAATGGTATATGACGCAGAGAAATACCCTGTTTTGCGTGTTAGCTGGCCTGGGATTATCGTGATAATCTTAATGTTCTGCTTCTGGAAGACCTGTTTACTCTTCATTGGGTAAGAAGGCACATGAGGGGTTGAGGGTAACAAGGAAGCAAACACATTGGGTAGACTGATAAGTGTGTCTGGCTGGAGGATCAACCTACCTAAAGAGCAAAACCAGAACAATCTTAGAGGGGAATTTCCATAATAATCATCTTTTAAACTCTTTCTCTCTCTCTCTCTCTCTCTCTCTCTCTCTCTCTCTCTCTCATCTCTAGAAGGATATGGAAGGACAGTAGATATTCTGGGCAGTAGAAAACACAGGAAAACCATGATCGTCTGAGAGTAGCAACGAACAGAAACGGTGTGTAGGTTGTGCAGCAAGAAATGAAACTTTAGACTACGTAATCTACGACTGTGAGTTTTTTCCAGCAAGAAGCCTGAGGATGTTTGGACTGAGAATCTCCAGCAGAATGAGTAGTACAACTCATTGCAGGCACCAGGGGATCTTGCATCTCGTCATAGTTCCCTTGACGCCTGCAACGTGATCTAGGTACATGAGTGTACGCACAGCACGTGAGTGCTTCGAATTGAAGCATTCACCAAAATTATTTTAAAATTTGTAATTCGTTTTATAATATAACATCAACTTGTACCTCCACAAACGATGATTAATAATTAAATGTATATCCAATTAAAAAAAATCCGAATTGGAAGTTTTACAAGCTAATTAAAGGGAAAACTTCACATAATGTAAACCAGTCTTCCAGTTAACGAATAAAAGCTGCGCATGTTTTCCCCCGGAACTGTGTGCTTATAATCTACGTTAATTGCTTGCAGTCAGAAAAGTTAAAAACTTCAATAGTTAAAACTAATTTGAAAGGATTAATAACGGATTAGGTACAACGTTTTTTTTTTTTTTTGATATATCGTTATGACAGATACTGAAGCCTTAGAGCAACGCTGGAGGGCTTATCTTTGAAATTACAACGTAAACATAAGCCTAATCCATTAAGGCACATGATTAAGTGTATCCTAGAGAAAAGGGGCAGGAATTAAGGAAGGTTTAAGTAAAAGGGTTTGAAAGGGGAGTACTTGCAAATAGCCTAGTGCGTTGTCATAGTTTAGGTATTTATATTATTACTGTTGTTTTATAGTGTTTGGAATTGTTTAAAAATTCGTTATTAGAAAATAAACTTAGTTTTTGAAATAATTAATTGCTTTTACATGTGATAGTAACTAGAGTGGTTATATTACTGAGTTTTTAGTTTAATTTGTCTACATGTACGGTATTTACTTAATGCAATATAATGTTTAAGGTTAATGATTCTTTAATAAGTTCTTTGGCAAAGTTAACAAGAAATATATTATGAAACAACAATGTTGTCACTCATTTGGTGGCGTTCAACAAGCTTTAAGCTGGTGAATAACAGTGTACATATTGCTAATAATTAACAAGACCTTTTGTTTTTGTTTTTAATAGCAGATATATTTTGTATTAGTCAATAATTGATAGTTATTAAGCGGTCGTAGGAAATTTTAATAGAAATTATTATTTCCAAATTTTAGTTCATTTGAAGAGTGTTCTATGACAGCTTTTAAAAATTTATCAAGTGCATTTAGAATTTTGAAATAACATTTTGGAAAGTTATACATGTCCAGTGTATATTTTTTCTTTTCTAGAACTTTACTAATTTAGGCCCTATCTATAATAGAGTACTGAGTAAAGTTACGAAATGTGGACATAATTGGCATCAATGTACCAACTTAACAAGCACAACAGACCTGAGTTTCAGTCAGCATTGGGAATATTGTCTCATTTAAATGATATTACCCTACTCGGTTTTTAAGATTTAGTTATTACCTAGTAAAGAGTAGGCAGTAGGTTAATGGTATATGACGCAGAGAAAGGCCCTGTGTTGCGTGTTAGCTGGCCTGGGATTGTCGTGATAACCTTAATGTTCTGCTTCTGGAAGACCTGTTTACTCTTCATTGGGTAAGAAGGCACATGAGGGGTTGAGGGTAACAAGGAAGCAAACACATTGGGTAGACTGATAGGCGTCTCTGTGTCTGGCTGGGGGATCAACCTACCTAAAGAGCAAAACCAGAACAATCTTAGAGGGGAATTTCCATAATAATCATCTTTTAAACTCTTTCTCTCTCTCTCTCTCTCTCTCTCTCTCTCTCTCTCTCTCTCTCTCTCTCTCTCTCTCTCATCTCTAGAAGGATATGGAAGGACAGTAGATATTCTGGGCAGTAGAAAACACAGGAAAACCATGATCGTCTGAGAGTAGCAACGAACAGAAACGGTGTGTAGGTTGTGCAGCAAGAAATGAAACTTTAGACTACGTAATCTACGACTGTGAGTTTTTTCCAGCAAGAAGCCTGAGGATGTTTGGACTGAGAATCTCCAGCAGAATGAGTAGTACAACTCATTGCAGGCACCAGGGGATCTTGCATCTCGTCATAGTTCCCTTGACGCCTGCAACGTGATCTAGGTACATGAGTGTACGCACAGCACGTGAGTGCTTCGAATTGAAGCATTCACCAAAATTATTTTAAAATTTGTAATTCGTTTTATAATATAACATCAACTTGTACCTCCACAAACGATGATTAATAATTAAATGTATATCCAATTAAAAAAAATCCGAATTGGAAGTTTTACAAGCTAATTAAAGGGAAAACTTCACATAATGTAAACCAGTCTTCCAGTTAACGAATAAAAGCTGCGCATGTTTTCCCCCGGAACTGTGTGCTTATAATCTACGTTAATTGCTTGCAGTCAGAAAAGTTAAAAACTTCAATAGTTAAAACTAATTTGAAAGGATTAATAACGGATTAGGTACAACGTTTTTTTTTTTTTTGATATATCGTTATGACAGATACTGAAGCAGTCGGGTCAAAGACAATTTTTTAAAAGAAAGGAGGTCTTATAGTAGTACTTTGATCTACAACTATCCTGTTTTTGTTACGATAATTTTATTATTTAAGCTGTTAGTCATTTAACTCGTACTTATATAAAAATTTTAATTTTAATTATGTGTGTTTGCAAATTTCACCCGATTTGACCCAAACTTAGCACACAAATCGATTTTGTTACAAATGCATTACACAAAAAAATCCTTTCAAATATTAACAACATTTATAACTTTATTACAGTACACTTTTGTGAAAATATCATTTCATAATAATAATCTTACTTATAATTTGATATAAATTACCATTTAATATTTTTAAATTTCATTAATTTCACGGTGTTAAAATTTATTTTTATTTTTTCGATAAAATTTGAAAATTTAATACGGTAAAAAGCAGATTTAATTTAAACTTATCAGAAAATCCTAGTTTTACAAAAGCTGAGACATGCCTTTTCACTTTAAAACATGCAACAAGTTGTATATTTGTGGCTATTTATTTATCTTAATTTGTTATTATTAATCTAATGCTTTGTTTTCCTTGTTGTTTAGTTTTATTTATTTATTTATTTGTTGTTATATTTTATTGTTAACTAGTTTTAGGAAATAGTATTTATGGCTGTTATTTTATATTATTTTAAATTAGTGTTATTTTCAAACTGTGTTATTTTATTAATATCGTGCCTCGGCGATGATAACCTTAACGGTTTTTCGCCGAAAAAAAAAATCACTTTAAAATTTTAAACAAAATCTATAAATTCTGTCGTTTTTAATAAAAATCTGATGTTACTGTAGTAATTACTTTTACAAATCTGCATAAAATTGCATTAATTTTTTTTTATTTTATAGAAAACCGAAATTGTCGTCAGTAAAGCTTCTTTTTTTATATTCCAAAGTAAACCAAATGTAAAAAAACAAACCATGAAATTTTATATTACGGTGAGATAATATATACCGTAATATATATATATTATATATATAATATACATAATATATATATTATATAATATATAAATATATATATATATATATATATATATATATATATATATATATATTTTTAAAACATGAGATAATACATACGGTCTTATAAAAAGAATTTCAAAAATAAATAGGCCTAAATATACAAAAGTGTGCTTCCATCACGACAACGATTATAAGAAAGTGAACAGCTGAGGTTTTAAGAGGTCATTGTTTTACTCAATAATCTTAAATTAATTGCTTGCAAGTAAACTGAGCCTTCAACTTCCTCTCAATTAATCATTCGGTATTCAGATCTCAGTAAACTTAGGAAGAGCGTTTTAAATAAGGGTTTGATTTGACTGAAACCGGGTAATTAAGCATTGTTTCGTTTCCCTACAGTAATGCATTTTGCTCCACTTCATTTATTTACTGAATTCATAAAATTTCCCTTCCCCAATTACTTTATCTTGACAATTTATTACAAAATTTAAAGTTTTATTCATTTATTCAGAAAGCTTCTTTCCGACAAGAATAAAAAGACAATAACCACACAATTTACTGGTATAAAAGAGGATAGATTGATTTGTAGTGTAAAGTAAATAGCCTAGATTACCCACTTTAAAAACTAAAGAAACCTTTTCTTTTTCCCAGTTTTCAATATTTGTAATCTGTTTTTACTGCTCTCCCTCCCTCTCTCTCTCTCTCTCTCTCTCTCTCACACACACACACACACACACACACACACACACACACGCGCGCGCACACAAATACACAATCTTATTGCGATAATGAGACAAGATTTTCAAAAAATATGAAGTTTTTCTATTTTCAATCAAAAACCATGGTTGCAACTAGTGTGTATATGGTGCAGTTACGGCGAATGTACATTGAAGTGATAAGTGATATAATTAATTTAAATAAATATTTTTTGTTTATCTATAAAATATCTCTTTATTCAGACCTCTAAATTTTCCAACTCGACCATCAAGCTTTCAAGCTGAAAATCGTTAAACCGTAAAATACGGTCGGGTAAAGGGTTCAATAAAAACCCCAGTTAGTAGCTAATGCTATCGCGGTTCCGGGTTCAATTCCCGCGGGGGATCTGAATGCTACATCAGCAACGAGAGGTAAAGTGGGAAGTTTCATTATTCCGCGACTGTGTAAAATCTATTGGGAAGGAAACGCAAGGAGCTAATCTACACACACACACGCGCGCGCGCGCGCGCGCACACACACACACACACACACACACACACACACACACACACACACACACACACACACACACACACACACACACACACACACACACACACACACACACACACACACACACATACACAAAGCACGCACGATACATGTATTGAAACAACTCCAAAAAAATATTCTCGAGGTCAGGATCCGCTCATGCGAGGGCGGTTTGATAAGTCAGTGACTTTTTGAATTTCCCGCGCAGTTACTCCAAATGCAACAGTGCTGCCGTCAACTGTAATCCATCAGTGGGCAACTTTCTAATTTTGAGCATGCTACGTCGTGCAGTTGGTGTTTGATAGCCGTTCAAAGCAGACAGCCTCGTGAATTTTTACGAAAATGGAGAAAAGTGAATTTCGTGTGCTGATTAAGGATTTTTTTTACGTAAAAAATCCATCACTGAAACTAAGGAAAGACTTGATAAATACTACGGGGACTCGGCACCATCAGTTGCAATGGTTAAGAAGTGGTTTACAGAGTTCCGTTGTGGTCGTACCAGCACTAGTGACGCCGAACGTTCAGGTCGCCCAAAAGAAGTGATCACGCCGGAAATCGTCGATAAAATCCATGAAATGATATTGGATGATCGGAGAATGAAAGTGCGTGAGTTGGCTCATGCTGTAGGTATCTCAACTGAACGGATACATCATATTTTACACGAATATTTGGACATGAAAAAACTCTCCGCGAGATGGATGCCGCGATTGCTTACACTCGACCATAAGCGCAATTGTGAATCGTGTGACCACTTCAAAAGAGTGTTTAGCGATGTTCAGCCGTAATCCGAACGAATTTTTGCGCCGTTTTGTTACTGTGGACGAAACATGGATCCATCACAACACGCCAGAGACCAAGGGACAATCGAAACAGTGGGTTGCTAGGGGTGAACGTGGACCAAAGAAGGCCAAACAGAGTCTGTCAGCCAACAAGGTCATGGCCACAGTTTTTTGGGATTCACGCGGTGTCATTCACATCGATTACCTCGAGAAAGGTAAAACGATCACCGGCGAATATTATTCAAAGCTTTTGAACAGATTCGACGTTGATTTGAAGCAAAAACGGCCGCATTTGGCGAAGAAGAAAGTGCTGTTCCATCAAGACAATGCACGTGTGCACACTTGTCTAGTCACGATGGCCAAAATCCACGAATTGGGATATGAACTGCTACCCCATCCAGCATATTCTCCAGATTTAGCCCCCTGCGACTATTTTCTGTTTCCAAACCTAAAGAAATGGCTGGGCGGTAAGAGATTTGAGTCGAATGAAGAAGTCATTACCGAAACAAACGCGTATTTTGAGAGCTTTGAGGAAACCTATTATTTGGAGGAAATAAAAAAATTAGAAAAACGCTGGACTAAATGTATTGAGCTAAAAGGTGATTATGTAGAAAAATAAAATGTTTATTTGCCGAAAAAAATTGTTTTATTAAAAAAAACACTGACTTATCAAACCGCCCTCGTATTTAGGTGCTAAGGCTGGCGTTCCATAGCACATTATTTACTTGAAAGATACCAATCAAATTTCTTTCTTTAATGGTTACTTTAACAACTAATTTCAAATGCATATTTACTAAAACAATTTACAAATAAACCTAAGTAAAAAATTATAATAAAAAATGAATTCCGTTTTACAAAACAAACATCAAATAAGAAATAATGCCCTTTATTTTCGTGGTCTCCAAGGGCTCAGACATACCCTAACTGAAGTTAAGAATGTAATAATTAACATTCTGTCTTCGCAATCAGAAACAATTCCGGCTTCTTTTTTACATTCCAACCTTTCACTTAATATACATTGTCTCTGACGTAAAGAATATGTGTATTGTCAGGTATTAAGGGTCGGGAAGAAGGGGTGTATTGTTTTAACGGCAGAGTTTTCACATTTCCCGAAATTAATGGAACTGCGAGAGCCGTGACAACCTCCGGAAGTGTAGCTGCCATACTGATATCATGGAAGTAAATGTCTAACTTTTTATCTTTCAATCATTAGTAATGTATAATCAACATTATAATATGTATTATATCAGCATTTTAACATTAAAACCAAATGCAAAATATGAAAATGATCCCTGATCGCTGTCAAATATATTGTATTAATTTCAACTGTTTACAGGAGCACAACGCCTACATGACGTGATCTTAAAGAAATCCCAACAATACAGGAGCACAACGCCTACATGACGTGATCTTAAAGAAATCCCAACAATACAGGAGCACAACGCCTACATGACGTGATCTTAAAGAAATCCCAACAATGAATTTTGCTGTTAAGGTCCTACACTTTTCGAAATACAATTACACCATTATAATGAACACTTAAATCTAAATAAATTAAAATTTTAAACTTTCAAATTCTTCTAAAAGTACATAAACTTATAAGATGGCTGTCAGGGTTATTTTCGTATTTTCTGTGTAAGTTAAACAATTAATATTAGTTTCGATTCAAACTTCGTATAAAGTTTTGGACAAGTCCGTTCTTCAAAAAAATTCGTTTATCCGTTTCAAAATTGCGGCCATTTCATATGTTACAAAAATCTCACTTCACTGTGTTACACTTTTAAAAATCCCATTTTACACTCGCAACCTACGTTAAATCTGTGTAAATTAGCATTTTAAAAGTGTATTTAATTTTTTGGAAATTCGCTTTCATTACGTCTGCGAAAGAGATGCGTGCTTTGATTATTATGCTTACAAGACAAGCAAGCTCTAATATTATAAAATACAAGCTAAACAGAAGCGAATTAATGAGACTGACGTAATAAGCCCCGACGTGGGCAACGGAGGCCAAGAGTCAGGCTGTCCTGATGCCCTGTCTCTGATACCAAGGCCAATTGTAAGTAATGTTGTGTAACTTTACGAAGTTGTAAGTTTGGTGTAATAAAGCGTAATAAAGTTTGGTGTAAATGAAAAAATTCGATGGAACTTTACGGATGTACGAGTGCGCGCATATGTGTGTGTGTGTGTGTGTGTGTGTGTGCGTGCGCGCGCGCGTGCGTGCGTGCGTGTGAGAGTGAGTGTGTGTGTGTGTGTGTGTGTGTGTGTGTGTGTGTGTGTGTGTGTGTGTGTGTGTGTGTGTGTGTGTGTGTGTGTGTGTGTGTGTGTGTGTGTGTGCGCGCGCGTGTGTGTGCGTGCGCGCGCGTGCGTGTGTGTGTGTGAGTGAGTGAGTGTGTGTGTGTGTGTGTGTGTGTGTGTGTGTGTGTGTGTGTGTGTGTGTGTGTGTGTGTGTGTGTGAGAGAGAGAGAGAGAGAGAGAGAGAGAAAGAGAGGGAACATCGCTATAAAATAAACTAGTTGACAGTGTTTGATGAAACTTGGCATACGAATATAGCTTTCTTATATCATTTTTGCATACAAGAACTTCTTAATAAAAAAAATGAATACGATTATGATAATAAATAATAATTATATTAATAATATTAATAAATTATAAAAATCTGCTTTTCTTAAATTATACTCTAACAATTTTTTCACATATAATCTATGATAAGAATACTAAAAGAAAATACTTTGGTATCATTCTACAAAGTCTACAATAGTAGACTTTGATACAAAGAAAATACTTTGGTATCATTCTACAATAGTTACGAAGGCTATTGAAAAAGCTGTGTAATTTCTCAAAATACTTTCATCTGATCTTGTTTTTTTCTGATTCATTGAACAAGTCTTGCAACTAATTTGAAATTTAAAAAAATACTTTAAGGTTTGAGAACGAATTGAAAAAGCCAAAAACATAACCCAACAGTCATTGCAATATGACGTAATTGTCTGATTTTAATGAAATTGGTACTCGTTAAAGAAATTAAAGTGTACTCATTCCAAATCGGGGCCTCGGATGAGTCGGTAAGTTGCGCGCCTGCTGCCTTACAACCATAGAAGGCGCGCAGTTGGTAAGTGAGACATTTGAAAGATGCGTTATTATTCAGAGTCGCCAAGGCTGACCGGGCACCAATTGGTTAGATCCAATATAAATGCGTCCCTTCCATCCCTGGGCGGAACTCTGTTTGCTTTGTATTAGCTTTAGAATTACCACAGTTATCCAGATAATGGATTGTACATAACTTATTTAATGAGCGGTTTCACCTTAATTTGGCTCATAGTGAGACTTGCATCTTAATCTTTAAAGCAAGCACATGGCTACTGACAGGATCAACCAGCTAATGTGTTTCCAGTATGGCGTATCTACGAGTATGAAAACTTGAATTAGAGGAATTATGACAAATAGACGTGCTTTTCCTATATCTCAGAACAATTTCAAAAATATTTTAAGAAATCATAAATATAGGACTTTAAAACCGGCTAAAATACATGGTATCAAGTTTTGCTCAAATTTTATCTTTAAAGAGTCTATCTGATCGGGAGCTAATTCGAACACACCTCTTTAAGTTTTCTCAAATTTTTGTCATTCAAGTATTGTAGCAACATTTTTAAAAAAGAAATCCAAGCTTGGAGTGTAACAGAATCTACGTTCATTGTAAATTTTCAATACGTAAATTGTTTTAATTTTAAGTTGGTAAAACTGAAATTCTTATGATCTGATTTTCAGAAATTATATAGAGTTCGTGTATTTTTTTTTACAAATTTAGGGAATGATAGCAACAAGTACGTTTTGTTTTTTGTGTTTAAGTGTTTTAAATCTATTTAATTACTTGATTGGAACGAAGAAAGGTCGAGTATTGAGTAATGTATACAAATACAATTACTATTTGTTAATCGTTAATATTTAATCTAGTGTATCGTCTTTTCTCGCACGGCATGAAAACATCCTGAGAAACGACGTGCTACAATATACCAATCCAAGTTGGCAACACTGCCAGGAATACGAAATGTTTGGCCAGCAAGACCCCTCCTCCTCTACGTAAAGGCAACATGAAGGATTCCAGGATAAATTTATTGCTTGTATTTTTCCACAAAACGCTCATAAATTGTCAGAAAATATTTCCACAAAAATGCGTCTGTTTCCTAAGCATTTAAGGCGAAACGTTGGTTGGGTTAGGTTTCAGATAACCTTGCACGTCTTTATTACGAAGATATTTTATTTAAATAAGTTTAACAAATGCAAAATGTTAAGCAATAAAGTAATTGCTTTAAATAGAGTTATAATATAAAATTAAATTATTTGATTTTGTTGTTTTCATTCCGTTTTTGACACGAAGCTCACTCAACTACAGAACACAGTGTGATTATTCCGAATGAACGACCCAACATATTTTCTTCCGCAAAACATTGTTACATTTAATTTTACTTCAATCCTTTCGAGTATTT
The DNA here is from genome assembly GCA_022606455.1 of Callitettix versicolor. NCBI lineage: Eukaryota > Metazoa > Arthropoda > Insecta > Hemiptera > Cercopidae > Callitettix > Callitettix versicolor. The sequence goes on along the minus strand of CM040188.1, from coordinate 1,643,130 downwards.
ACCAAAAGGTGTCTTATGGAAGATCAACCTCCATCTACGTACGCTCTCAATAGTAGGATTGTAGCTTACTTTAAATTCTCACCCCTAAATTTCACTTCAACCCTCTTGTTGGTCTATTTCAAGGAGGCCTCTGCAAGGTCAAATACAATTTATCTACGTTCTTACAAGAGGGATTAAAACTTACTTAAAACTATCACCCCTAAATTTCACTTCAACCCTCCTGTTAATCTATTTCAAGGAGACCTCTGGAAGATCAAATACAATTTATCTACGATTTTACAACAGGGATTAAAACTTACTTCAAACTCTCACCCCTAAATTTCACTTCAACCCTCCTGTTAATCTATTTCAAGGAGACCTCTGGAAGATCAAATACAATTTATCTACGATTTTACAACAGGGATTAAAACTTACTTCAAACTCTCCCCCTAAATTTCACTTCAACCCTCCTGTTAATCTATTTCAAGGAGACCTCTGGAAGATCAAATACAATTTATCTACGATTTTACAACAGGGATTAAAACTTACTTCAAACTCTCACCCCTAAATTTCACTTCAACCCTCCTGTTAATCTATTTCAAGGAGACCTCTGGAAGATCAAATACAATTTATCTACGATTTTACAACAGGGATTAAAACTTACTTCAATCTCTCACCCCTAAACTTCACTTCAACCCTCTTGCTGATTTACTACAAGATGACATCTGAAAATCAAAAACTAGCGATCTACTTTCCTATTTCAAAAATGTAAGCTTACGTAAAACTCTCACCCCTAAATTTCATTTATTTCAACCACAACTAGAACGGCAGTATTACAACAGGACCATAACTAATTGGATATTGTCTCATGGGTGTAAAGTAACTGGTATTATTGATAATCGTATTAAATAATTATGTAGATTAATTTAAATATTGAAAAGTCATTTTAGTTTTAAGTCAATCAAAAAGTCATAAGTCCAAAATATGATTTAAATATTGTTTAATCCAGTTTAAGGAATTTCAAAGGCATAAAAAACTTAATTAATTTATGAGAATATAAAACGTAAAAGTTGAATTATTATGGTAAAACGAAATAAGATATAATTTATTTTCAGATAAAAAAAATAAGAGTGCAAATGTATTTAATTAATATTTTTAAACAGAAAATTTACTATCGCCGAAGTATTGCAAGTTAGAGTCAGGAAACGCTTCGGACTTTTATTAAGAGAAAGAAAAAACACGACATTTTAACAAAAAAAATATTTTTTCATCCCCGAAGTCATTGTAGGCTTACATTCCGGGACTGGATTGTTTTAATTCACAAGGGTTGAAATATTCCTCTCTTTTAAAGCCGTGATAGGCTTCTGAATTATTGATTAAGGGAAAATGCAACTTTCAATTCAATGTTTCACACCGTTATTCAAATTAATAACGACAAAAATAAAAAAAGACTAATTAGTTTTAAAAAAATGTTTTAAGAAACCAAATTATTTGATTTACGTAAACAATTATCGATTGTAAGATTTTTTAGATGTTCGATGAAACTCAGGTCCCTTTAAAAAGTTCTACGCGAATTTCGTTTAAGGCGAAATTAATTTAACTGATTTTTTTTGTAAACAGGTGGTAAATAAGGAACTTTTTTAAATCAATAATTTCAATATTACGGAGCGTCAGAAAGTATGTTCATATTCTTAAAGTTTTTTTTAAAAGTGAAAAAAATTAAATAAAAACTTAATAAAATATAAAAAATGTTATTTTATAATTTAAAACATATATATATATATATATATATATATATATATATATATATATATATATATATATATATATATATATATATATATATATATATATATATATATATATATATATATATATATATATATATATATATATATATATATATATATATAAACTACTGGACACGTGCTTTAGATTTAAGTTGATTAAATTACAGGTATCTATATATGGCAACAAACAAGTCCATTGTTAGTTCATAATTCCTAAACGCATTGGCTTAAGCAAAATTCCTTCTGCTATTAAAGAAGTGAGTGTTTTTTCGTGAGAAGAGAATACAGATAGAGGGAAACAGTTTACATTAATTCGGTTTAGTGATTGCAAGAATGGAAAAAAGGAGGAGAAAAGAAGAATAATAACGAGAACAGAATAAGATCAGGAAGGCGAAATTAAAGACTTATTTTATATTTTCTTAGATTCCACATCTGTGTATGACTTTATCCATTAAAGTTCATGAACTTATTGAATTTCATTTATATTCCGTATGGAAAAAGTAAAATTTGCTTTTAAACAGATTTGCATTCTTACAATTAAATATAAATACTTGCTGCTATGCGAGCTTACCTGCACTGTAAGCTGGTGGACTGCAGCGACAGCCTAGATGGACTTGGAGGTGCTGGAGATTGACGCTGATGAGAACGGTGGAGAGGAGGTGAGGAGGTAGTTGCCAAGGGGATGGACGTTCGGTCATCCTGCACAAAAGTCACCTTTATGTTAATATAATGTGAAGCTAAAATATACTTATTAATTTTTACATAATAATAACTTGTTGAATGCAGTTTTTGTTGTTATGTTTTTGTTATTCGTTATTGCATGTCTACACAGCGTTTATAATATTCGATTCAAAATATCTTTACCACCTTTGAACGGCCTACCATAAAAAATGCTAGTGTCAGTTTTTAAAATCATATTTAAGTTAGTCAGTCAGTATATATATATATATATGTGTGTGTGTGTGTGTGTGTGTGTGTGTGTGTGTGTGTGTGTGTGTGTGTGTGTGTGTGTGTGTGTGTGTGTGTGTGTGTGTGTGTGTGTGTGTGTGTGTGTGTGTGTGTGTGTGTGTGTGTGTGTGTGTGTGTGTGTGTGTGTGTGTGTGTGTGTGTGTGTGTGTGTGTGTGTGGGTGTGTGCGCGTGTGTGCGTGCGTGCGTGTGTGTGTGTGCGTGTGTGTGTGTGTGTGTGTGCGTGTGTGTGTGTGTGTGTGTGTGTGTGTGTGTGTGTGTGTGTGTGTGTGTGTGTGTGTGTGTGTGTGTGTGTGTGTGTGTGTGTGTGTGTGTGTGTGTGTGTGTGTGTGTGTGTGTGTGTGTGTGTGTGTGTGTGTGTGTGTGTGTGTGTGTGTGTGTGTGTGTGTGTGTGTGTGCGCGTGCGTGTGTGTGTGTGTGTGTGTGTGTGTGTGTGTGTGTGTGTGTGTGTAATTCGATGTTGATATACAGTGATGTCACAAGGAGCACCCGACAGTAGTGAGTTTTGTTGTACTTACATAAAGTTAGGTGTACAATTTTGCACACTAATTTGAACTAGAGTTACTAAATTCTTTAACATACAAACCATTTTAATGTCAATGTCCATGTAATATATGTTGATGTACTTAAAGTTTTTTTTTAAATTGGAAAAATTTAATAAAACGTTATAAAATATAATAAAAAAATATTTTGTAACTTTAATGATTTTATTTGTTTAACTACTGGACACGTCTGTTGGACTTACGTAGATAAAACGTTACGTTCAATCAAATTACAGGTCTCTGAAATACAAAATTAGATTTTGTATTAGAAAATATATGCTCGTAAATCCATTTTCGACATACTAAGTGTCTTGCATCTAACTTCTCGGGTTTTTGTTGTTTCTTTAAAGAAAAAAATTGTAAGTTTTGTGTGAGCAAGTAGGTTTTTTCTATAATAATGACGGATTCAATAAAAGTAAAGTTGTGCAATCAATGCTTAAAATAACCACTCAAGATAAAATTATTGCCACTGGGATATGAAAGCCACCGTAAATGGCGTAATGATTAAATAACTGCATTTTTAACCTGGTTGATATACGAGGGTTGATCAAATATAAACGAGACTGACTTTCTAAAAACTTTTCCGTTGGACATTGAACTCTAAAGGGTGGGGTTTCAGGTAGCCTGGGAGGTTTGGGACGGGCGTAGACGGGCAACATTTCCGTTCGGACCCTTCAGTATAAAACTATACAATGAGTGAGAGTGAAGTGCACGTTTCCGTGGAACAGAGAATTATTATTAAGTTTTTGGCCAAGGAGGGGGTCAATCCGACTGAAATCTTTCGTAGATTGACGGCTCAATACGGGGATAGGACCCTGTCAAGAGCTCGCATTTTTGCTTGGCACAAGGAATTCGCCGAAGGACGGGAAGCAGTAGAAAACCTGAAGGCCAAATCACGATCGTCGACCGGGAAGGTAATGGCCACTGTATTTTTCGACAATCAAGGCGCCTTTCACGTCGATTTCCTCCATCAACGACGCACAATAAATGCACAATATTATTGCGGTGTTTTAGAGGCCGCAAAACAGTCTTTTCGTAGGAAAATGAAATCTAAACCGGCGAGAAACGTCATTCTTCTTCACGATAATGCCCGACCACATTCGGCGAACGCTACGAGGCTTAAACTCGATCAAATTGGCTGGGAACCAATGGAACATCCCCCATACAGTCCAGACTTATCACCCTGCGACTATCACCTGTTTGGGCCACTCAAAGAGGCGCTTGAAGGCCAGCGTTTCGAAGACGATTCTGCGGTGGAGACCTTCGTGCTCCAATGGCTCAATGAACGGCCGAGAACTTTTTACGAAGATGGAATTAAAAAACTTCCAATCCTGTGGGGAAAATGTGTTACTCGTGCGGGAGACTATGTAGAAAAATAAGTTGTATCAAGAATAATTTGTAAGTAAGCAATAAATTTTTTAAAAAATCAGTCTCGTTTATATTTGATCAACCCTCGTATTACCAAAGTAGTAATATTTAAAGGACATTGTAAAGTCGCTATACAGATTTGTTTGTCTTAAAATAGGTTTCTGTAACACGGACATCTCGAGGCATGTTCGTTAGCTTACTGCAATATAATTCTGCTGTTACAGTAACCATCGGACGTGAATGTGGTCGACTGCATCGCCTGGCTACGAACTGATTCATTATCGTCAGCGACATTGTTCTCCCGTCTCAGTCTGATCTATTTTCCATTAACTTTTACAGTTAACGCAATTTGCCGCTCCGTTTAGTATAGTCAAGCTTTAATTAAATCTATTCCGCTATGTGCTAGTGCAATAATGACTTGGGAAACGAGCGCCGGCGGAACAACTATTGTACTGTACGCGAGGCTTGAGCCGGTGATCGACTAAACATCAAGGGTAAATAATATCGAAAAGGTAAATCAAACATTCTTCTAACTATCCTTGAGCCGTATTTGTGCTGACTATTTAATTGGCAACGCAACTTGTAAATATTTCTTCTAGTCCATTTTTAAATTTGATTTCTTTAAAATAAAAATTAAAAAAATCTCGGACAAAACAGCAACTAAGCTTTCGAAATGTGTACCTATTTACTCTTTTAATTTATTTACTCTTTTAATTTTATTTTCTACGAATAAAATCCTAAAATCCAGGACTTAAAATAGTGAAATCCCTTTTAGATGGCATTTCTGTTTATGAAATGAAAGGAATATTCTGCTCGAGAGGAAAAAGCTGGCAAATTCGACTTAAGTTGGAGATTAAGGCCAATACTGAAGGAGCCTCAATCAGCCAATTAATACTTGATCTGCATTGAAATTTCATTAAAAATACGGAAAGGAACACGGACTGCAGTAAAAATAAAATTTTCAATTTCAATGGGTTTTGAAAATTCAAAATGTTAATTATGCAGATTTTAAGGCTATTGTAAAATTACATTTTCAAAAACAGTTAAGAAAAAGTTATGTATTCGTTATCAGCCAACTTCGCTGACGTGACGGAAGCGAATTTTCAACAATAATTGTTTGTATTCAACATATTTTTATAAATGTGATTTCATCTTTATAATCAGAATAAAAATCGTATGTATTAACATGTCACATTTTCGAATTATATTAAAAGTAGGAAATTTAACTCTAATCGTCTCCAGGTTTAGTGAAAGTATAGACCTAAGTATGGTTTTCGTTAATTTCAAGAAAGTGTACTGCATAAAAAAGTTACAATTTTTGAAATATCTGAATTAATCGCCATTTATAAACGGTATAAAGTATTTTTCTTTAAAAACGAACTTGTTGAAATTAATTTTATTGCAAGTTTGAATCAAATCGGACTTGAATTATTGCAAGTATGATAGTTGGTAGTGACACATAACACAAATGTATATGTCATAGTAAGGTATTTAAGGTGACATATTAAGGTATTTAATGCCAGCACCAATACCTTATTTTCCAATAAAATAGGAACTTTGCTGACATAAATTTAAATTTCAATCTCACGCTCAACATTTTCTTCTTACAAAAGAACACAGTACAAATCACACAAAACTATTCCAGACACAAGACTTTTATAGACTTTAGATGTATATTCTATTAAACTTACATCACCCAGGTAACGATCCGAGCAGAGGATCTGGGACCCAGCCAATAGACATTTTTACTTTTCCCGCCCGCGGTTAGAAGGAAGTCTTTGAACACAATGACCGAGTTCAAACTTTTCTTGTTCAAACTCTAGCCTTAATGGAATTCCTTTTGTTTGGTATTCAGCTTATCCGGGTTGAGTTGCAACTTTTATCAAAGTAATAACTTTGGGAAAACATTCATTAAGCTCGCAGCAACGTAGGTATTAATGTTAAACACTTTTTAAATGTTTCTTCACTGTGTATGACCTGCCACTGACCGACGTACTCACTAACTCAAATAGTTTCGTACTTTTAATGTGCCATAACTTCGAAGTTGGTTCGCAGATATTGCCTATCTTACATTTCAGCAAACTTAAATTTTTTTTAAATTCAGAATTTTCTTACGCATTAAGTTAAATAATTTGAAAAGTTCTCAAACGTAATCAAAGCAACAAAATAGATATTTTTTTTAAAACAAGGCAAAACAGAACGTACTTCCCGTTTGTCGTTAAAAGTAGAAGGGTTTGCGCATTATCGCCGTACTTTCAAGTGAATGAAGACAATCGGTTGATTATTATCTCAAATTGGATTTTCAAGGCACTAAGTAGAGTATAAAATTTAAATTCTAAATCATTCATTGTCAAAAATATAGGATTTTTTGTTAAAACAAAAAATTGCGTCAAGATAGAAATCTAAGTATTGTGGTACATGTGCGTAGACCAGATCGTACTTACTTAAATGCTAGGAACGATTTTTGGAACACTCTGTATCTGTATTCAGCGAGTATGTAAAACGTTAAACATAAAATACCGTAGCCGGATCAAAAGAAACAGCGAATGATAGGCTGCAGATATAGACCTACAGTATATCAGATAAGCCTGGGACGTTATTGACCCGCTTTTGATCGGAAGAAAACGTTTAGCATTACAATAGTGAGTAAAACTCCACCTAACCTAGCAAATGGCTGATTGAATGTTTTTTTGCAAAAGCCTTTTAAATTACCCAATAGATCCGACTTTTGATTTCAAGGCACGGGACTTATTTTACAGTCAACTTTATCCTTAAAGTTGTTCCTTTAATGGTTTATTTTAAAAAGAAATATATTTTTAAAACATTTATATTTATGACTAACAAGAGCTACTTGAATTCTTGACCTGGAATGTAAATGTGCTTGCGTGCGTGTGTGATAATTACACGTGCTTGGCATCAATTTCCACTACAAAACTGCCACAATAATTTCTCTCTAAATCAGCTTTAACAATTTCTATTACATTTGCTTTAACAATGTCACTAATACTCAAACAAAAAAAAACCAAGTGAACGGACAAATTTTAAACCGGAATATTTTGTAAAAATTGGTAGATCAGATTTTCCTCAAGTTTTGTACAGACTCGTTTCAGTGCAAATTTAAATAAAAATAATTTTCAGTTCAGAATCAAATCGAAAAAAACAAAAACAAATCCTGACCGCCGTCTGTTTTTTTTCGGTTTATTCTCGAATTCGTTTCAGTGGCTATTATAGAATTATCATCCTTTTTCTACAAACTAATTAATTCTGGTAATTGTCGGTATATTGTTAACATGGTTTAGAATAAAATTACGTTTGTGCAGATTTTCGAAGTATTTATTTATTACAGCAGTTGTAGAAATGTGTTTTTCGCGATAAAATGAAATTACTGTAACATTTTGCAATACAATTAATATTTCTGGTCAACAAAACTCTGTTTGCCTTTATGTAAACAATTAATGAAAATTTAACCGTAGGCTAATATTGAATTATTCAGCACATATTGATCTTCGGCGGACATCAGAACGAGATGCAATGTTAATGCCGATTTATCATTTGTCTCGAAAGTTGGAAAATTACCGATTTTATAACGTACCGAAACACCACGCCTTATATTCTTTGATACTGGACAAGCAAAAGGATTTTATTGATTTTGGATATTAATATTAAAAACAATCTTTGTAAATCCGTTGTTTCGCTGAAGTAATGGAAGCAAATTTTCTAAAAGTAGCAATATTTATTTTGATCAATGTAAATTATCACAACTTTTTTAATATGCCGAAACGTTCTAATTTTACAAGTAAATCTCTGACTGTATAATTAAAAGTATAATTTAATCTTACGGTAGTCGATTCTTACAAACTTAATTACCGACAAAATCTGTTTTTAATAAAATTTAAATAATTTTAAAGTGCATTACAAATTTTAAATGCTTTCTTTTTGTACTGCTTGTAAGCTTGTATTGTGTGTGTGTGTGTGTGTGTGTGTGTGTGTGTGTGTGTGTGTGTGTGTATTCGATTTGATTCAAACTTAGCATAAAATAAATTATGGTGTACGTGTTATTCGATTTGATTCAAACTTAGCATAAAATAAATTATGGTGTTACCCAGAAAAATTCGTTTAAAAAACAGTACTTTTAAAATGGCGCTATTTAAAGCTTTTTATTAATTTTAACTTCTTTGTCCTACGTTTTTGAAAATCTGATTTCACCATCCAAATTAGCGTTAAAAACTGCAAAAATTAGCATTTTTTAATTTCCAAAATTCGTAGAAATTAAGAACGTTTTTACGGCGGTCATTTTCGTATTTTTCAATATAATTTAAAGTTTAAAGTGCTAATATTTGCATAACTTATTATGATGGTTAAATGCTAATTAAGTGCTAATTATGATTTCTAAATTTCTAAAAGGGTAAGATAAAGAAAAATACATTAAGGAAGTCGCTTCTATCACGTCAGCGATGCAGCTGCGTGCGGCTAATATTTAGTTTTTTCAAGCTAATTTAATTAAACATAACTTGCATTCATTATGAAATAACAAAGGTAGGCTAATTAAATTGAGAATTACTATCAAAGCACACACAGAACAAGCACACTGCACGTTACCCTGCTTTGAACGCCATTCGGTAATTTATATAAAAAAGTTTAAATATAAAACAAAAAATACGCCAAATCGCCAATTTTCACAATGACGAAACTAAGCTGTTTGAAAAAAAAACTAAATCCTTGCTTACAGAAAAAAGTTTACTTTACATAATTTATTCAATTTAAAAATCTGATTTTATTTTTGCAGTTTTAAAAATTATTCACGAACATTTTTAATGGGGAACACAACACGGTGAGGCTTCCTTACTAAACACAAGTGAGGCTACTACAGTGCAAGTGTCACACTGCAGTGATAATTTAATAACGGCCATGATTATGTTTTGCATTAAGTTATCTTTAGCTTTACTGTGAAATGAAGTGAACTTAATTAATTGTGTCTCCGCCCTGTACGAGATTATTGAGTTAACTAAAGCGAACGAAGGCTCAAGTTTTAATTATTTGTGACAGTGTAAAAGCTTTTTAATGTCGACAATACGATACATCTCCGAAATGCTGAAGGCTTAAACATCACAATTCAAACAATTAAACACGCAACTGTATTGCTCATGTAATAATAACATTGAATTATACAATGCATACACTAATAATATTGAATAGTACTATAATGTCACAAATAACATCTAATAATACCTAAGCGACACTAATAAAATTGAATAATTGAATTTTTGGAAAATAATTGAAAAAATTGAATAATATAATACAAACACTAATAACATTGATTATTAGCGTTGCATGCAAACACTAGCAACATAATAATAATAATAATAATAGCATGAAAACAATAATAATAATAAAACAATAATAATAATAATAAATAAAACAATAATAGCATGAAAACACTAATAACATTGAATAATAGCATGAAAACACTAATAACATTTAATAAAAGCATGAAAACACTAATAATATTGAGTAGGTGCATTTTGACACTAATAACATTGTATAATTATCATGTAAACTCTAATAACACTAAATTTTAGCATGTAGATACTAATAACATTGAATAAAAGCATGAAAACACTAATAACATTGAGTAGTAGCATTTTGACACTAATAACATTGTATAACTACCATGCAAACTCTAATATCATTAAATATTAGCATGTAGACACTAATAACATTCAATAATAGCATGCAAATATTAGCAACATTGAATAGTAGCGTTCAAACACTAATAACATTGAATAAAAGCATTAAAACACTAATAACGTTTAATATAAGCATGAACACACTAATAACATTGAATAAAGCATGGCAACACTAATAACATTGTATAATTACCATGCAAACTCTAATATCATTAAATAATGGAATACGTAAACTAATAATATTGAATAATACCATGCTGACACTAATAAATTTGAATAATACCATGCTGACACTAA
>CM040188.1:1627500-1630000 GCA_022606455.1 Callitettix versicolor | reverse complement strand
GCGCACACATACACACACGCACGCACACACTCACGTGTATGTGTGTGCGTGTGCGCGCGCGCATTAATCTTGGTCTTACCATGATGGTCGCTAATTTAATCTAATAATCTAATAGCTAATTTCAAATAGATATTGATATCGAAATGCACAGATATACAAAGGAATTCTTTTCTAACTCACATGACACGCAGAAGAAGTTCAAATTTGATATTTCGTAAAACGAAAGCACCATGTATATTGTAAAACGCAACTGATAAAATAAATTACAGTGTAAGTTATGTAAATATAATTAGTACGAGATAAGTAATGACAGGATTGTAAACCTCCCTAAGCCGGGGCGGGTCGGAGGTTGGGGGTTGCAATTTGCTTAATTACTTGACCCAGCAATGTAGCATACGCTTCCGTTATCGTCTGTACCACAAACGTAGGCCTATGTCTCGCTATTAATACCTGTCCAAAATGGGGAACGAATTACAGTGATCGTTCCCAAAATGGGGAACGAATTAAACTTGCAGCTAATTAAAAATGTATGCAGATCGTCGCCGACAAATTGGAAACTGAAAGTTCGGCCTTCAAATTAAAAAACATTTCGTGACGATATTTCATATCTATAAATAGATTTACACGGGGCCAAAAGTCTGTTGGCCCCTACTTGATATCAGTTAGACTAATAAGAAAGAGGGCAACCCCGTATAGCTACAGTTTAGACTGTACCACCTTGAGTAGAACCTATATCGTTGCTTTACATAATTCGATCACGTCGTCTGATCATACTCTATATGTCTTATACAGACTATGTTCTCAGGTCAAAATATTTCCACTGACAAACAGGAATGTTAATTGAAAAGCATTCCAACCACACAACCAATTCACGGTTGGACTGGCAGTCATGTCAAGATCCTAGGTCAGGGATCTTGCGTGAAAAGTTAAATACAATATTTTCGTACAACTGATTGCGTAATAAAAATCGTATTTTCACCTCAGCGACATTTCATCGCCATGCCAACCGTAAAAAACAAAATGGCACGCCACCTACACGGCTGTTAACGAAAGTTATCGATTCCATACCTCCATTTTGTAATCAACGAATCGAAACAAGAGTAATAGTTGATTTGAATCGAATTGCTTTCAACTGAAAAATTAATGTTCCTTTCAATTGGTTTTAATATTTTATGAAACACATATTCACCTTGCAGTCTATTCCATCATTTCGAGTGCTTCAAGATTCATACGATTTGTCAGATAGCTTTGAATTTGTGGCGAAACTCTATTGAAATTAGTGTTCACGGTTAAAAAATATAAAGATATGTGTTAGTAAAAAAGCTAATACATTCGTAACTTATCCATAGTTTCGACAATGTGACTGATATAATATTGGAAAACCCTTATTTGGAAAGATCAAAATAATATTTTGTATTTTCAATGTGAAGTGTATTTTTATGAAATTGTAATTATTTTTGTTAATTTGAATAATGTATGGCATGGTGCAGCGTATCAGATGAAGCAAGTCAAGGTAAAGGTAAATATTCTTACTTTTTCGTCTGAAATGTTCGCGAAGAAGTGTGACAAATATAAAATGAACTCCACTCGATAAAGCTTTTGCTAAAGTTTTTAGTTGAAACTATTACAACAACAAAAATGCGAATTTTAAAAAAATAAATTTATTTTATGAATTTTGAACATTAATATTTCAAAAATACCTACTTAATCTGTAAGTGTAACAGAGCATTTTATAGGAGTGCATTTAAAATTTCTAGTAACATTAACCCATCAGTTGATCCTAATTACGTTAAAACTAAAGTGACATTTTATCATTGAATTATTTATTTAAAGCTCTGTTTGTGTGTGTGTGTGTGTGTGTGTGTGTGTGTGTGTGTGTGTGTGAGAGAGAGAGAGAGAGAGAGAGAGAGAGAGAGAGAGAGAGGGCGCGCGCGCGCCTCACGGCAGTAACTCCAATCTTGAACTCACGAACTTGGGGTTACACATGTTCAAAAACGTACCCGACTGACCGATACTTAACCGCTTGCGGCACACCAAAATTGACTTGCTTCTAGAAACAAAGTAGGCTATTGACTTGTTTTCTTGTTACATAATAATAAGAAAGCTTTATAATTGTTTTTAATAGAATAATATTACTTGAGTTGATATTAAATCTGCTAATTCAACTTGAAACTTGGTTATATTACACTGAACAGTTTCTCATGTCTCATGCGCCGTCATTGCGTCAATGTTGGGCGTTTGCTAGCATTTTGTTTTTAAGTAATCCTTTACAATTTCATTAAAATTATTGAAAAATATCAGACGAAGACAAATTCGTTGATATAACAGGATACCTTAAAATCTGCGCCAGAGGTGTGCAGCATGAAGCCTGGGATCTCGGGTTTGATTGTATCGTAACATAAAACACATAGCTTCAGTTCCGCACTTAAATTGGATTATTTCCAGACGGAGGATTATTCCGTCGCAAAATCCTCAAACAAAATTAAATTCTTATTTGCTT
>CM040188.1:1525000-1622500 GCA_022606455.1 Callitettix versicolor | reverse complement strand
TGTGTGTGTGTGTGTGTGTGTGTGTGTGTGTGTGTGTGTGTGTGTGTGTGTGTGTGTTGCAACTAGTGTGTATATGGTGCAGTTACGGCGAATGTACATTGAAGTGATAAGTGATATAATTAATTTAAATAAATATTTTTTGTTTATCTATAAAATATCTCTTTATTCAGACCTCTAAATTTTCCAACTCGACCATCAAGCTTTCAAACTGAAAATCGTTAAACCGTAAAATACGGTCGGGTAAAGGGTTCAATAAAAACCCCAGTTAGTAGCTAATGCTATCGCGGTTCCGGGTTCAATTCCCGCGGGGGATCTGAATGCTACATCAGCAACGAGAGGTAAAGTGGGAAGTTTCATTATTCCGCAACTGAGTAAAATCTATTGGGAAGGAAACGCAAGGAGCTAATCTACACACACACACACACACACACACACACACACACACACACACACACACACACACACATTGTCCGGCAATTTCTATTAGGGTTTATTAATGCATAACGGTTTTTTAAAATTCTTTTTATATTCTTCTTCTTTTCTGCTAGGATTATTACCACTATGTTCAGTATAATGATCTGCCTTCCCTAGCTTCGTCAATTCTACTTTCGTTGAGGCGTTTCGGAAAACCTCCATCTTCAAAAACTACGATTACTCACGCTTTCAAGTAATTAAAAATAAGATAAATGAATTTCGAAAACCATGCATTCGATCGATAAATGCCACCGGTGAGACATGGTATTATCGTTTTATTCCAGTATTCCAGTAGGTTACCGAAATCTTCATTCCTGGAAGGTTATTCAGCCTTCGCAGTAGGTATTTAGGGCTCTGTGATCAGTCTAATGATGTTTGAACCGCGCACGTCAAAGTCCTGTGTTCGAGACGCAGTTACTGTCATGGCCTGATTTCACTAGGACGTTAACAAAAAAAAACAGTTCTTGCAAATTAGTTTCAATCACGACCGCAAGTCGGAAGCTGTGTGCCGCGACTAGTGCGTTTACCGGCATTAAAAAAAACTTTTCTAAATCAATTAAGTTCTTAAATAACACAAAATAAAGTTTTCATTCTGAAGAAGTAAGCTTGAAATTGTTGGTTCGTTCAAATGTTACAGTTTTGTGCCACAATTCCGCATTACCCTGTATAGACACTCTTACAGTGTTTGTAACTGTTAACAGCAATTTTGAATCCTTGATTTGCATACTAAGCCAAAACTAAACCGAAGGAAATTACTGAGTCAGTTATAGCAGAAACACAAAGGGTAATTAATTAACAAACATACAGCGCTGTCGTTGACAAAGAGACTCGAGCGGCGACTAATCTTTTATTAATGGGGTGTAAATTGTCAAATACAGCTGTAAAACCAGTTTCATAACGCGAAAGATTAACTTGAGTTGTTTTTGAAAAATTTGTATTTATTTAGCGCAATCTTATCTTCAATTTCAATCTTATAAGTTAAAAAAAACATAGATTTCTAATTCGATTCGTACATTTTGTTAGAAATTTCTAGCAATGTATGTTATTATTTTATTTATTTATTATTGGCCTTATACATACATATATCTCTACAAGGAGTTACAAATATATACCTGAAGAGAGAGGAAGTACCTCTCTATGCTCAGGAGAGGTTTGATTGCCTAACAATCAAACAACAAAAACTTAATAAAAAAGAAAACGAACTTGTACACATTTACACTAAAATAAACGCTCGGTTCACAATTTAAATGCGTTCATGGTTTGCTTATAAATTATACATAAAGTATTTCAAAATTATTTTCTTTTTTGTTTTGCCAGACACTTTTAGGCCTTTTAGTTCATTAGGTAATAAATTAAAATATTTTATTGCAGCGTATATACTCGTATAATTATTTCATATATGGTTTTTTATGTTTATGATATGCGATGTCCTTATTTCTTAATCTGCTGGTAGTCACAAAAAGTATCACTTAAGTACTTACAGTGGAACATAACACACTTGGCTGCATACAGCTCTTCCAAAGTTGGAATATTACTGTCATTCAACAACTTAATAAATTTATTTTGTAGATTTACAAGCCGTTTAAGCACCGCCCCAAATAATTAGACCATAGTTAATAAGACTGTACACATATGCATAATAAATATAAATAATTTCTAAAACTCTATTAGGTATGTAACGCAATTTATATGCTAAGTATAAGAAGTATCGAGCTTTTTTTATTACATATTGTATATGAATACCCCACATTAAATTGTAATCCATGAAAATACCTAAATATTTGGTAATATTAGTTCTTTTAATAGGAGTACCATTTATTGTTATTTTTGTACAAAGTGGGACACTATCAGGGTAACAACCGAATGCCATATGTTCCGTTTTATTTACATTTAAAGTTAATGTGTTACTTGTAAACCAGTCTTTAAGTTCCTGCAATTTTTGGTTCATACTGTTATCGGCAAGAGCCTAAGTATTATTAAAAGATAAAACAGTGTCTTCAGCAAAAGCAAACATATCTTCACAGTATTCAAAAATATCACTGATATAAATCAAAAATAAAAGTGGTCCCAGGACAGTACCCTGGGGAACACCAATACTAACTTGCTTAAAGTACTGATAACATTACCAACTTTGATTCTTTACATTCTAATAGAATGTTGTAATATTCTATTAGAATATTTAATTTTTATCTATTTGCTTAGTAAATACAATTTTTCCATTTCAAGGTTTTCTTCATTCATAAGAATAATAATTGGAATATTAAATTAAGAAAAAATATAAACGTGCCTCCCTACTTTAAGGGGTAAGGTGTTTTTGTTCTGATGCCGACATATTGAAATTTTATGAATTACAAAACACGTAACCGTTATTTCAATATGCGTCATTGGCATCCAAAGAAGTTGCATTTAAAAGTTAAAATTTAATTGCAATTATTGCGTTTTGACTCCATGATGACCGTCCCTGTATCTACTTCACTAACGTTATCAGTTTTGAACTACTGAACTTTTGTAAGAGTTTTGTTTTTAAAAAGCATAATATTTTGCAGCTGCAAGCGTAGCGAACATTGTCGTCACACGACACGCTTAATTCTTGCAGAACGATCTATAAGTAACTTTATTAAAATTTAAATATTCTTGTAACAGAGTTCCCATACTGGGTTTACACGTTTAACATTATCTACGGCTAACAAACACGCAACAAGTATTGTGTGCTCGGCGAGGTTAGGTTAGGTGTGGTTGTTCCATTAGAGCTTCAAATGTGAGTCAATCGATTCGCGATGCTCTGATACCACTCGCGTATTTTTAGCTGTTAATTTACTTGAGTAAATGTTGTACTAAGAAGGCAACACTGGAGTTACAACCATTTTAACATTACCTTTAAAATGTCTGTTCAGGCCCGACACCTTGCATTGAGCGCCTCTACCGATCTCTAACTTGAACATACTCTGCCGGATATATTAACTCAAGTCAGTATAGCAAATAAATGTAAAATAATAAAAAAATACAGTTTTGTATTAAACAAAATCGGTTTTAACGATATGGAAGTTGAATATAATAAGGTTTATGAATACACAGTAATTCAATGTAGAGATTTTCTGCTGCCTATAGATCATTTACAAGTGTTAAACTTACACATTTTTATAGATGACTAGAAAAATCGAAACCAGTAGTAAACAATTAAGGTAGCTGTATTGTTTTGGGAATGTGTTATGTTTGTGACTGCTCCCAAATATATCGAAGTATGCGACACCTGGCCACATATCATGTTTAAGCAAAACTTGTTCAGCCGTTTGTTCTGCATTGCAACAGACATGTTTGCAACAGACAAGGTACTAACCCACGACTATCCTGTATCCGCTAGGGTTTCGTATTTCAGACGGTACTACGTACAGTAAGACTATAGTGAAGGTAAATATATAGCCTATCACACGAATTTTGTCGTCCTAATATAGATTTCCCAACTTACTAACACTACTACGTACAGTAAGACTATAGTGAAGGTAAATATATAGCCTATCACACGTATTTTGTCTTCCTAATATAGATTTCCTAACTTACTAACAATACTACGTACAGTAACAGTATAATCTAGTTAAACATATAGTCTATCACACGAATTTTGTCTTCCTAATATAGATTTCCCAACTTACTAACACTACTACGTACAGTAAGACTATAGTGAAGGTAAATATATAGCCTATCACACGTATTTTGTCTTCCTAATATAGATTTCCTAACTTTCTAACAATACTACGTACAGTAACAGTATAATCTAGTTAAACATATAGTCTATCACACGAATTTTGTCTTCCTAATATAGATTTACTAACTTACTAACAATACTACGTACAGTAACAGTATATTCTAGTTAAACATATAGCCCTTCACACGAATCTTGCCTTCCCAAAATATATTTCATGACTTACTAGCAGTTCTACGTAAAATATAAAATGTATAACCTACCACTTGTATCTTGATTCCCGATATAATTCCTTAACATTCTAGAAGTACTATGTTTAGTAGTACTATGCCTAGGTCGACAATAAGATATAGCCCATCACACGAATCTTGCCTTCCCAAAATATATTTCATGACTTACTAGCAGTTCTACGTAAAATATAAAATGTATAACCTACCACTCGAATCTTGATTCCCGATATAATTCCTTAACATTCTAGAAGTACTATGTTTAGTAGTACTATGCCTAGGTCGACAATAAGATATAGCCCATCACACGAATCTTGCCTTCCCAAAATATATTTCATGACTTACTAGCAGTTCTACGTAAAATATAAAATGTATAACCTACCACTCGAATCTTGATTCCCGATATAATTCCTTAACATTCTAGAAGTACTATGTTTAGTAGTACTATGCCTAGGTCGACAATAAGATATAGCCCATCACACGAATCTTGCCTTCCCAAAATATATTTCATGACTTACTAGCAGCTCTACGTAAAATATAAAATGTATAACCTACCACTTGTATCTTGATTCCCGATATAATTCCTTAACATTCTAGAAGTACTATGTTTAGTAGTACTATGCCTAGGTCGACAATAAGATATAGCCTATCACACGAATCTTGCCTTCCCAAAATATATTTCATGACTTACTAGCAGTTCTACGTAAAATATAAAATGTATAACCTACTACTCGAATCTTGATTCCCGATATAATTCCTTAACATTCTAGAAGTACTATGTTTAGTAGTACTATGCCTAGGTCGACAATAAGATATAGCCCATCACACGAATCTTGCCTTCCCAAAATATATTTCATGACTTACTAGCAGTTCTACGTAAAATATAAAATGTATAACCTACTACTCGAATCTTGATTCCCGATATAATTCCTTAACATTCTAGAAGTACTATGTTTAGTAGTACTATGCCTAGGTCGACAATAAGATATAGCCCATCACACGAATCTTTCCTTCCCAAAATATATTTCATGACTTAGTAGCAGTTCTACGTAAAATATAAAATATATTTCATGACTTAGTAGCAGTTCTACGTAAAATATAAAATATATAACCTACCACTTGTATCTTGATTCCCGATATAATTCCTTAACATTCTAGAAGTACTATGTTTAGTAGTACTATGCCTAGGTCGACAATAAGATATAGCCCATCACACGAATCTTGCCTTCCCAAAATATATTTCATGACTTACTAGCAGTTCTACGTAAAATATAAAATATATTTCATGACTTAGTAGCAGTTCTACGTAAAATATAAAATATATAACCTACCACTTGTATCTTGATTCCCGATATAATTCCTTAACATTCTAGAAGTACTATGTTTAGTAGTACTATGCCTAGGTCGACAATAAGATATAGCCCATCACACGAATCTTGCCTTCCCAAAATATATTTCATGACTTACTAGCAGTTCTACGTAATATATAAAATGTATAACCTACCACTCGAATCTTGATTCCCGATATAATTCCTTAACATTCTAGAAGTACTATGTTTAGTAGTACTATGCCTAGGTCGACAATAAGATATAGCCCATCACACGAATCTTGCCTTCCCAAAATATATTTCATGACTTACTAGCAGTTCTACGTAATATATAAAATGTATAACCTACCACTCGAATCTTGATTCCCGATATAATTCCTTAACATTCTAGAAGTACTATGTTTAGTAGTACTATGCCTAGGTCGACAATAAGATATAGCCCATCACACGAATCTTGCCTTCCCAAAATATATTTCATGACTTACTAGCAGTTCTACGTAATATATAAAATGTATAACCTACCACTCGAATCTTGATTCCCGATATAATTCCTTAACATTCTAGAAGTACTATGTTTAGTAGTACTATGCCTAGGTCGACAATAAGATATAGCCCATCACACGAATCTTGCCTTCCCAAAATATATTTCATGACTTACTAGCAGTTCTACGTAATATATAAAATGTATAACCTACCACTCGAATCTTGATTCCCGATATAATTCCTTAACATTCTAGAAGTACTATGTTTAGTAGTACTATGCCTAGGTCGACAATAAGATATAGCCCATCACACGAATCTTGCCTTCCCAAAATATATTTCATGACTTACTAGCAGTTCTACGTAAAATATAAAATGTATAACCTACTACTCGAATCTTGATTCCCGATATAATTCCTTAACATTCTAGAAGTACTATGTTTAGTAGTACTATGCCTAGGTCGACAATAAGATATAGCCCATCACACGAATCTTGCCTTCCCAAAATATATTTCATGACTTACTAGCAGTTCTACGTAAAATATAAAATGTATAACCTACCACTTGTATCTTGATTCCCGATATAATTCCTTAACATTCTAGAAGTACTATGTTTAGTAGTACTATGCCTAGGTCGACAATAAGATATAGACTATCACACGAATCTTGCTTTTCCAATATTGATTTCAGACTCCCAAAATGTTTCTAAAATATCGTAACGTCGGCTGAAACATGAGTAACTGACAGAAACCGTTATTAGGTTTTATCGAAGTGCGGCACGTACATCGCTGACCATCCACAATCGATATATCACGTAATCATAGCAACAAAAGCATACGGCCGGTAATAAAGACTTTATTAAATTCTGATGTGATAAATGATAAAACCACCGCTTTGCTGAGATTTATTGTATAATCTCAATTAAAAATAAACATAATACCTGGATGACTTGATGAAGTTAATTTGCTTTAAAAAGTAACAACATCTTGTTTGAGATGAGTGTGTGACGTTCGCACACCAATCTAACATTTTACTTTTCATTGTCTTTTTTTTTTTAAGGCGGAAAGCACATTGAAGGTATTATCGCCTCCCTAAATGTAAGTGTGAGTGTAAATTGTTAAATTCGTAAGTGTAGTGTTGTAAGTGTAAGTGTGTGTTAGATTCGGGTACCGCGAGGGACGTCTAAATCCTCTCAATAGGTGCAGCTAGTCTGCATCCCCTGCGGGGATTATGTTATGTTACGGAAATTGCATCGTTTTAATAAGTTGTAGACATTTTGACTTAATTGAATTCAAATTTAACACTAAAATATAAAAATAACACGTATATACCAAAATAAGGTTCTGGAAATATAAATACAACCGACAATTGTTATACTTTTCGGAAAAAAGCTTTGTCGGTAAGTTTCAAAATATATTACGTCATAAATCTGAAATAGTTGTAACATTTATCTTTGTAATGAAGTAAATATGAGAAATCACAATTTGCGACTTTGTTTATCAACTGACTTTATGTAATGTAATATACGAGGGTTGATCAAATATAAACGAGACTGATTTTTTAAAAAAATTATTACTTACAAATTATTCTTGATACAACTTATTTTTCTACATAGTCTCCCGCACGAGTAACACATTTTTCCCACCGGATTGGAAGTTTTTTAATTCCATCTTCGTAAAAAGTTCTCGGGCGTTCATTGAGCCATTGGAGAACGAAGGTCTCCACCGCAGAATCGTCTTCGAAACGCTGGCCTCCAAGCGCCTCTTTGAGTGGCCCAAACAGGTGATAGTCGCAGGTTGATAAGTCTGGACTGTATGGGGGATGTTCCATTGGTTCCCAGCCAATGTGATCGAGTTTAAGCCTCGTAGCATTCGCCGAATGTGGTCGGGCATTATCGTGAAGAAGAATGACGTTTCTCGCCGGTTTAGATTTCCTTTTCCTACGAAAAGACTGTTTTGCGGCCTCTAAAACATCGCAATAATATTGTGCATTTATTGATGGAGGAAATCGACGTGAAAGGCGCCTTGATTGTCGAAAAATACAGTGGCCATTACCTTCCCGGCCGACGATCGTGATTTGGCCTTCAGAGGCGCCCTCTCTCCCCTCTTCCGCCACTCCATACTTGCCTGTTTCGACTCGGGAGTGTAATGGTGAACCCATGTTTCGTCACAGGTGACAATCCGGTTTAATAATGCCTCACCATCTCGTTCAAATTGGGTCAATAGTCGCTGGCAAATCTCCAAACGATTCCGTTTGTGAACGTCGGTCAAAATTCGTGGAACCCACCTTGCAGATACTTTGCTGAGTTCCAGGTTTGATGTAACGATTTTTTGAACGCTACCATAGCTCAACTGGAGTTCATCTGCAATAAATCGCAGCGATATACGTCTGTCTTCGTCCAGGAGCTTCCGAACAGCATCAATGTTTTCGTCCGTGACGGAAGTAGTCGGGCGATGATCATGGCTGAGGTTTTCTACTGCTTCCCGTCCTTCGGCGAATTCCTTGTGCCAAGCAAAAACGCGAGCTCTTGACAGGGTCCTATCCCCGTATTGAGCCGTCAATCTACGAAAGATTTCAGTCGGATTGACCCCCTCCTTGGCCAAAAACTTAATAATAATTCTCTGCTCCACGGAAACGTGCACTTCACTCTCACTCATTGTATAGTTTTATACTGAAGGGTCCGAACGGAAATGTTGCCCGTCTGTGCCCGTCCCAAACCTCCCAGGCTACCTGAAACCCCACCCTTTAGAGTTCAATGTCCAACGGAAAAGTTTTTAGAAAGTCAGTCTCGTTTATATTTGATCAACCCTCGTATTTTATTTATTTGAGCAGTGTTGCAAATGATTGTTGTATATTTATTTTACACTAGTTTGTATAGTAGTGTTTAATTCAATAAATCAATAAAATAATATTTATTATTTCTTTTAAATTGTAAATTTTGTTTATTTGTTTGTTATTTCCATATAATATATGTTTTATTGAGTTTAGTTTAGTATCTATATTTCCCTTGTAATTAAATATTTCCTTTTCAATTCCATTTAGTAATCCATTTAGTGTTATTGTTATTTATTTCCTTTAAAGTTTTAAAACACACTCCAATCTCGGAGTAAATTTGTTTAATTAATAAGTTTTAATAGTCCCACTAAATGTTCATTGAAGCACACGTTAATAAGTTTCGATAGTCCCACTAAATGTTCATTGAAGCACATGTTAATAAGTTTCGATAGTCCCACTAAATGTTCATTAAAACACATGTTAATTAAACAAAGTTTTTTATACGATGCGTACTTTAATTTTATACAGAACTCTAACTTTCAATGATTTCATCTAAATATGCAAATTTTTAGCTCTATACAAAGAGTGAATCATCCATTTTTCTTTGTTAAATACAGGATTGAAATAAAACATTGTTTCCATTTTAACGTTGCTAGAAATCTACCAACAAAAAAATCAAATTTTGCCCATGACTTTTATTTAATAAAATAGTACTAAATAATTTTTTTGCGAGCTAAACTATACATTAATAATTTAATAACATACTTTCATGAAATCTAGAAATTTTAGTTTCCTGCTATTAATGTAACCCCAGCTGAAATAGTATTAATATATATATATATATATATATATATATATATATATATATATATATATTAATCGATATTTTGTTGGTGAAAAACGCCGGCCCGATTTGACTGATTTCTTTTTTCCAAATGTTGGTTGGCAATGTCGTAAGGAAGGTTTTTACTGAAAAATAATATTATAAATCTGAAAGTTTATATGTTGCTTTGTTTGTTAATCAATCACACGTACACTACTAAACCGATTGAGATGAAATTTGGTATGATCATGATTTAGATACTTGAAATAAACACATCTATTTTTGTTTTTGTAAACATCCATTATATCACTTACCCAATCCAATTTAATTATTTAGTATTTAATTTTGCGACAAGAGTTAACTGTATAATAGTGACGTTTAATACGTTTATTATATATTGATAGTTGTAAATTATAAATATTTAACTTAATTTAAACGCCATAATACTACTGTGTTCAGTATAATAATCTGCCTTCCCTAGCTTCGTCAATTCTACTTTCGTTGATGCGTTTCGGAGAACCTCCATCTTCAAAAACTATATCTATACTCAGTATCTGTATACTCAGTATATCTATACTCAAAAACTATATCTATACTGAGTATTGATATAGTTTTTGAAGATGAAGGTTCTCCGAAACGCGTCAACGAAAATAGAATTGACGAAGCTAGGGAAGGCAGATTATTATACTGAACATAGTGACAATAATCCTAGCAGAAAAGAAGAAGAATATAAAAAGAATGCTATTATACTAGTTATCAAATAATTATGATACTAATCAAATGATTTCGGTAACACTATCTCAATCTCTCTTATATCAATGCGTAGCATAGTTTTCATTGAATATGAACTTATATTTTTATAAATGTAATGTAGATATATAGATGTACAGGTCTGTGGTTTGACACAAGAGATGCCTCTTTTCTACGAAATAATATTTGTTATCAAATGATTATGATACTAATCAAATGATTTCGGTAACACTATCTCAATCTCTCTTATATCAATGCGTAGCATAGTTTTCATTGAATATGAACTTATATTTTTATAAATGTAATGTAGATATGTAGATGTACAGGTCCGTGGTTTGACACAAGAGATGCCTCCTTTCCACGAAATAATATTTGTTACATGCAAATCTAAAAGTACAAATTGGAACGAATAAATAAATTTTGAATGTTACAAATAAATCCAAAGCGATATTCTTATGCATATGCATTATATACGATACTTTGAGAATCGTTTTTAAAGGAAATACCAGCGACAGATTCATTTGAATAACAATTCGAGATTTTATCATTCAACAAGGAAACGTTAGGTTTACACTTTACCCAATGATCTTTGACTTTTCTAAAGTTAAACAGGAATAGTAATTAATATTCAACACAACCGAGGACAATGGGGAGAGAAGCAGCGAGAAAGTTCAATCTATTATTGATGCGAGTTGTAACGCTGATGAGCGACTCTGGCGGCGGTTCCTTGCACTTTACTCGTCACACGCCAAACCGATTTCAATATGTAAGATTAACGTTCGTACCAAAAGTTTCGGCACATGTTTTTACATGACAGCTACCCGTGCCTGAATATTTGGCTGTCTTTGCAATATTCTCTAAATTAACAGCGAGACAATCATTGCTACTTTATTCTTTTTAAACATACTTTTGATGGTCTGTAACTCGGGTGGCTTACAGTTTTAATCGATAACACCAAAACCGGGAGTTTTAATTTATTTGCCTGAAGAAGGTCGACACCGTTACAACCCGCCTCAACAATAGATTAAACTCTCACTCGTTCTGCTTCTGCTTCTGCTTCCTTTGTCTTCGGTAGTGATGAATATTAATTACTGTTCCTGTTTAATTTAGAAAACTCAGTAGAATAAATTTCCCCGTTCCTTCGTCAGGCACAAGGAATGTTCTTCACTTACATAACAGTGCAGTCCTTAAGATTTTCTTTTCATACTGTTTTGATCTTTACATGTTGAGGAACGATGGATATAAATAATTATTTTTCTCTCAGAATAAAAAGAAAATGGATTAATAATTATTCAAAAATATGCTTGCAACATATATTAATGTTACGAGTATATATGAATAATTTAGTGGCTAAAGGGTATCTATCTAGTGCCTTCAATATGTGCATGTAGCCGTTTTCTACTAGATATGGAAAATTATTCACATATAATTTAAATTTTGAGCCTGTGTGATTTGCATTCTCGTTGATAACAGCTGGTATGAATATAGTTCGTCGGTTTCTTCTCCTCCACCATTTACGTTTATGTCGCCTGCAGGAAGGTGGTGTCTGGCTATCCTCAAGTAATATCAGTGACCCGATTCTAATGATAGGAACTGATAAGATGGTCAATTGACACACGGTCTCTAGGCTCTTTGAAGTGAAGTTGACGTTGGCGGGTGGAAATCCTGTGTTGGGAAAATCTGGAGACATGGTATGGTATACAGAGTGCTCCAAGACAAAGACAGGTACTGGTGCTGGGGTGTACGGTCCGAGACAGGGGTTGAAGAAAGTTATTACCCTGGGACAGCATACAACAGTATTCCAGGCTGAAGTAATGACCATTTATAGTGTATTCGGGAAAACTTGAAACGGGTTTTGATCTTCACTTGGATCCGGGTCATAAGGGAGTTGAGGGTAATGAGGAGGCAGACCGACTGCCTGGGCTGGAATTTGTATCTGAGTTCATCAGACCTGAGTTGGCTTTCGGGATTTCCCTGTCGTTGATCAGATCTGCTATTGATAGGTGGATTACCTATCTGCAAGATGGGATAACCTTTATGGACATTCCCGTAGTAAGCGCTTCTTAAGCACGGTTCCATACGGAGGGCTTAAAGGGGCGGCAGACCTCTTGGGCAGAGCACAACTCAAGAAAACCATGGGACTCATTACTGGGCACTGTGGTCTGAAGGTGCACATGAATAGGGTAGGTATGTACCATGGAGAAACCAAGTAGGTTCTGCAGACAAGAGGAGGAAACTGCAGGACATACGTATAATCCATGATGTGAGGCTCTCGCTAGCAGGAAGATAGGTGTTTTTTGGTTTGCAGGACCTAGCGATCTTCAGCAGAATGAGTTAGTCAGTGGATTGTTGGAACTTAAGAAGTACATCAATCTGCTAAACTAGAATTCAAGAGGTTTAGTTGCACTGACCGCAGTGTCTGGGATTGTATTGTACCTTTCTCTAGTTTGAATATTACCTCATCTTATTCATTGTGTTATACGTGCCTGTTATTCTTTGTGTTACACATACGTGTTATTCATTGTATTGTACATGCCTACCATTCACTATGTTATAAATGAATGTTATTCATTATATTATATATGCCTGCTAATCACTATTAATTATATTATACACTCCTGTTATTCACTGCTTATACATGTCTATTATTCTTTCTATTATACATGCCTATTACTCAATGTGCCTATTATTTTTGATTAATTAAACGTTTAGTTTTAAACAAATCGTTTTTACGGGAGAATCTTCTGTTTCTGAATAAAACAATTCTATTGATACTACAAAAAGTATTTCAAGGTAGTAAATGATATTATAATTATCATTATATTAGTAAAATATAATTGTTTTAAATATATCTTTTACATAAAGTGATAAATTGAAGATACAGCAAAAGATACAGATTTAGTACGTAAATTAGAAAATGTAACAGTATCAAAATATTTTTTAGTTGGTGACTATTATGGATAAATCTTGTAGCCAATTAGAGATTCGATTTAACAGTGCTAAACAATCAAATTGCATAGCCTATATATATATATATATATATATATAACAAAAGTATTATATAATTACAGCAATTTACTGACAAAATGTTTATTGTTTGTCTTTACGTTACACGTCGACATAACATGTCTATGTACATTTTAAAAAGAATGGATTTCAATTTCATGAATTTAACAGACTTACGTTAGCCTTGGAACCGAGGATCACCTGCCCAAGATCGTTTTGTACTCCGAAAGGATATCGTACTTCTTTGGGAGGCGTGCAGGCTGAAGGTCGACTGGCAACATGTGTGGACTGCCTCATGCCGACAGCATCTCACCAGAGGGGCCGCACCTCACCCTGCAACAAAACGTAAGAGAAAATTGACACTAAAGTAGCTGCCATTAGTGTGATGTTATGGAAGCCAATTCCCAAAAGTAATTTTTTATCTTATCCTCGTTTGAAACTCCAGTAGCAGCAGCATCAATAAAATCAGCATTTTAAACTTTTATACTGAAGTACAGACGGAACTGAACGCTTGCCTCAGTCAAAATGAAAATTTCTTAATTTCAATGGATTTCGAAAATTCAAAATAATGATTTATACAATTTCTCAAGAACACAGTAATTACCATGGTGAAATCAGACGTTTGACGATATTTCGGACAAAAAGTTTAAAAATCATAACTTTTTCCTGAAGATATGAAATGGCCTCCATTTTAAAAATGTTTGAACGAATTTTGC
The DNA here is from genome assembly GCA_022606455.1 of Callitettix versicolor. NCBI lineage: Eukaryota > Metazoa > Arthropoda > Insecta > Hemiptera > Cercopidae > Callitettix > Callitettix versicolor. Next base: position 1,608,221 of record CM040188.1, on the reverse strand, counting down.
TGTTTAACGAACTTGTGCAAGCTGTTGCCATAATCGAATCAAATCGGACCAAAATTTCGATAGTGAACGTGCCATACATACACTATGTAACACAGAATAACACAATGTATTACATATTTTAACGCTCCCTCAAAAAGTGAATCCAAGCTCACTTCAAGGTCTTACTGTGATGGTCTTTCTAACTGCTCGTTTTATAATGAAATTTTTTAAATAAATAACTACGGCACGCAGCTGTCTCGCGTGAATTATATTTGATTTCTACAAAATAATCAGCATTAAAAAGTACGGGGATTAGCATTTTAAAATTACACTGAAAATATGAAAGTAGGATTGTCATTTTCTCAATTTCAATTGCTTCTGAAAATTTAGAATGCTAATTTAAACCGTTAAATTAAATGTTCCAAAGACCCAGATCCGTGTGTGCGCGCGCGTGTGTGTGAATGTTTTAGCATGCTCACGTTCGCAAATGTAATCATATTTTATTGATAACTTGGTAAGATACACCAAGAATAATTATACTTATTCTTTATCAAATTTATCAAAATTTCCAGTATAATTCATTCAACAGTTCCAAAATAGAAGTCGTTTAAAATCCTTAAACATTTATTCTTGTTTTATTTTTTAAATATGATTTCTCCATCTTAAACAACGTTAAAAACTACATAAATTAGAATTTTGAATTTTCAAAATCCATTTGAATTATGTTATTTCTTTACAACGATCAGGGTTCATTTGCATATTTTCAATGTAATTGGAAAGTTTAAAATCAAATATATGCAGACCTTTAATGCTGATAATTATAGCATCATAGCAGTACTTCAAAAGGATAAGATAAACAAATATACTTTTGGAAATTAACTTCTATTACGTCAGTCATACAGCTATTGTATTATTATAATAGAATTAATATAAAATTAATATAGTATAATCCATAAAATATTAATTAATATTATATTTTATTATATATATATATATATTAAAATATAATATTAATTAAAATATTAATATTATAAGTTAATATATAATGTGAATTGGAATACCGTTCAGCCAAGATTACAAAGCTAACATCGTGCTTCCATATCTACAGTTGGATAGGTTTGACGCAGTCGGAAGCAACAAACTTGGTTAAACAATTAATTAATCAGATTTCCTCGTCTGCAGAAACCATTTACCAGAGATGATGCATTGATCTCTGTTATCGGAGAATGGGAAATGTGTACACTTATTAAGTTTATTAAAAATACCGGACCGGGAACTTGATATTATCATTGCATTTGTCCACAGAATTTGCTTACAGTATTTATTAAATATAATTGCAACTAAAATACAAAAATGTAAAACAGATTTTGGACAAATTAAAATAGACTGACTTTTTAGATCTTTACATATGCAAAAAAAAAACTTTAAATATTTTTTTAGAAAACTTTATATTTACTACTACCGAAATTTTTCACAAATATTGAAAAGTTATTTTCAAATTATTAATAGAAAGTTAAACTGGAAATTGCCCCAAATAAATTATATTTCCACTGAAACCTTTTTGTTGCAATTTAATACAGTTTGTATTAAATGGCTTTCGATTACATAAAATTTCTACACGTACGAGGGTTGATCAAATATAAACGAGACTGATTTTTTAAAAAAATTATTGCTTACTTACAAATTATTCTTGATACAACTTATTTTTCTACATAGTCTCTCGCACGAGTAACACATTTTTCCCACCGGATTGGAAGTTTTTTAATTCCATCTTCGTAAAAAGTTCTCGGGCGTTCATTGAGCCATTGGAGCACGAAGGTCTCCACCGCAGAATCGTCTTCGAAACGCTGGCCTCCAAGCGCCTCTTTGAGTGGCCCAAACAGGTGATAGTCGCAGGGTGATAAGTCTGGACTGTATGGGGGATGTTCCATTGGTTCCCAGCCAATTTGATCGAGTTTAAGCTTCGTAGCGTTCGCCGAATGTGGTCGGGCATTATCGTGAAGAAGAATGACGTTTCTCGCCGGTTTAGATTTCCTTTTCCTACGAAAAGACTGTTTTGCGGCCTCTAAAACATCGCAATAATATTGTGCATTTATTGTGCGTCGTTGATGGAGGAAATCGACGTGAAAGGCGCCTTGATTGTCGAAAAATACAGTGGCCATTCATTACCTTCCCGGCCGACGATCGTGATTTGGCCTTCAGAGGCGCCCTCTCTCCCCTCTTCCGCCACTCCATACTTGCCTGTTTCGACTCGGGAGTGTAATGGTGAACCCATGTGACGTCACAGGTGACAATCCGGTTTAATAATGCCTCACCATCTCGTTCAAATTGGGTCAATAGTCGCTGGCAAATCTCCAAACGATTCCGTTTGTGAACGTCGGTCAAAATTCGTGGAACCCACCTTGCAGATACTTTGCTGAGTTCCAGGTTTGATGTAACGATTTTTTGAACGCTACCATAGCTCAACTGGAGTTCATCTGCAATAAATCGCAGCGATATACGTCTGTATTCGTCCAGGAGCTTCCGAACAGCATCAATGTTTTCGTCCGTGACGGAAGTGGTCGGGCGACGATCATGGCTGAGGTTTTCTACTGCTTCCCGTCCTTCGGCGAATTCCTTGTTCCAAGCAAAAACGCGAGCTCTTGACAGGGTCCTGTCCCCGTATTGAGCCGTCAATCTACGAAAAATTTCAGTCGGATTGACCCCCTCCTTGGCCAAAAACTTAATAATAATTCTCTGCTCCACGGAAACGTGCACTTCACTCTCACTCATTGTATAGTTTTATACTGAAGGGTCCGAACGGAAATGTTGCCCGTCTACGCCCGTCCCAAACCTCCCAGGCTACCTGAAACCCCACCCTTTAGAGTTCAATGTCCAACGGAAAAGTTTTTAGAAAGTCAGTCTCGTTTATATTTGATCAACCCTCGTAGATGGGAAAGCTCTCAAAAAAATAAATTAATTAAAAAACGTGTAAATTAAAAATATTGATGGTAATTCTATACTATGACGTCATCGAGTTAGCGGTGTGGCAAATATTATATTTACATTTCTGTAATAAGCTCCCTAACATATACATATTAAAGTGAAATATTGACATTACATTACAACATAATTTTGTGTACAAACATCGATTTTAAATTTTCCGTAATAATTTAATATTAAATTTTAATAATTAAAAAAAATAATGACTACTGGTCAAGAGCAATACGTTGACCTGTTTAACTCGAAAACCAATTAAATATATTGTATTTATCTCATCGATTATTTATTCAAGTCCTCCATCTTGCAGCTACGCCTATGAACGAAAATACATGAATCATTTATGTGTGGCAACTTCTAATCGATAGTCAGTTCCCCTTTCTAGTTCAGGAACTCTAGCGTTTCTGTGAAATTGTTCGGGTTAACGTTTGTACGTCGGCCATATGTGCCGCGTAGCCTCAACGAATGTTCTAAGCTTTTTCCTTGCTATTAACGGTGATTATCAGTCTAACCATTACAAAAATAAAATATTTGTATAACTTTTGAAAAGGGCTTCCAAAGGACAGAACGGTTCAGAAGATGAGTGGGAACCGGTTGTCATTGTTGATTTCTACACGCTGTAGTTCTGATACGATATTTGTCAGCTTCACAAGCTTTTCCATTTGATGATTATGGTTTCCTGGTCATGTATAAGTTTTATATCTGTTCACGCTAGCAATGTTCCCGTGTGTATGTTTGTTTTTAACGTGTTGTCGTATAACCTAACCCTATACAGAACTGTCAGATTCGATAACACTGATTACATACGAAGTGTGTTCAGAAAGTAACGAGGAATTTTAATTTTTTGAACAAAATATTTATTTATTCTTCTACACTGATGTTGTCGCCTTCAAAATAGTCCCCATTGGAGATTATGCACTTGTGCCAGCGCTTCTTCCAATCTTCAAAACACTTCTCCAACTCGATCTTTGAGATAGTCTTTAGTTCTTTCAGCGATGCGCTTTTAATGTCATCTACATGTCATCTAAAACGACGGTCCTAAAAGGTTCTCTTTATTTTTGGAAATAGGAAAAAGTCACACGGAGCCATGTCTGGCGAATATGGAGGTTTGGAATCGTTACATTACTGTTTTCGGCCAACAATTCACGAACAAGCGATGAAGTGTGAGCTGGTGCATTATCGTGGTGCAAAAGCCATGAATTGTTTTTCCATAGATCCGGGCGTTTTTTTCGGATTGCTTAACGCAAACGGCGTTGAACTTGTAGGTAGTACTCCTTATTGACCGTTTCACCCAGTGGCAGGAATTCATGATGCACTATGCCATTAATATCGAAGAACACAGTGAGCATAACCTTCACGTTTGACCGCAATTGTCGAGCCTTTTTCGGTCTTGGCGAGCCAGAATGCCTCCACTGGGATGACTGAGCCTTAGTTTCGACGTCATATCCGTAAACCCATGTTTCGTCACCTGTTATAATACGTTTCAGTAATTCTCCATCGTCGTTGACTTCATTTAGTGACTTCTTAGCAACTTCCATTCGCCGCTGTTTTTGTTCAAAATTCAACAATTTTGGAAAGCATTTTGCTGCTACGCGTTTCATACACAAAACATTGGAAAAAATGTCATGACATGATCCAATCGATATGCCAACATCATCAGCGACCTCTCTAATTGTGATTCGGCGATTGTTTATAACATTTTCTTTCACTTTTTCCACGTTTTCATCGGTTGTTGATGTGCTGGAGTGTCCAGGGCGTTCGTCATCTTCAACGTCTTCACGACTTTCTTGGAAATGCTTATACCACTCGTAAACTCTTGCTTTACTCATAGCAGACTCACCATAGGCCTTTGTTAACATTTCACACACTTTGTTACACTTTATTCCATTTTTGCGCAAAATTTGATACAAATTCTTTGATCTTTTTTCTTTAACAAACGAAAATCGCCGAGCTCATAAAAACACGTCTGACACAGACGTGAGTTGCTGTCACAGACAAAGTCAACAATGAAAACAGCTGAAAGTTTTATCATACTTCAAGGGCATGTATACCAACATAATAAAAAAAATGTTTAACAATCGGACTCTCCAAGCCCGCGAAATTTAAAAATTCTCTTTACTTTCTGAACACACCTCGTATATCGAAAAACGTTTAATTCTAGAGCAGAACCTATTCCTTTACTATGATCGTGATTTTAGTAAGTAGCATCCCAACAAAATTATTCAAGCCTTTCACATGTAGGCCTACTCCTATGTGAAGACAATATTTGTTTAAGCCTCACATCTGAAACTGCGGGTGCAAGAGTTTCCAATAAGGAATAACGTTACACTTGCTAATGAATACAACAAAGCGACATAACTTTTACCTCTTTTCCTTCCGCAAGCATTTAATGAAACCTGCCAAGGGACGAGGCTTTATTTTTAATTAAACATTAAAGGCAATCTAATATCAATTAGACGTTACTACGCTTTCTAAAAGGAGAATTGTTAATTACCGAGCTTAAACCAGAAATAAAAGTTATGTTTCACAAATTATTAATATAAGTTAATTTATTTAAATCTTTCCTTTTGTGTCCTTTCACGACTTGCTAAGAAAGGAAAAGTTTTGCCTTTACAAGCAGTACATTATCTGCTATAATTATTATGATCGTGAAGTTTGTTTAAATGCAGTAATTATTTTGTTTAAGGTTTCAATTCCTTTACAATTTGTTCTGTATTTTTGAACAATGCCAGTTATATTTGTTGTTGGCACTGAACATTTTAATTTCAAATATAATATGGCAAATTTACATTGCATTAAGCAAATAAGGATAATGGGTATAAATAAAATTTTTAACAAATTAGAATTTAATCTAAAAAGGAGGTTGAATGGTAATGGTAATTATTTTAATACTGTCAATAATAATAATTAATATTATTATTGCTAATATTATCATTGTAATCATTATCATTATCGTCACCGTTCGTCGTCCTCGTCATCATCATCATCACCATCTTCAGTATTGTTAATAACAAAAGAAACTTTTCAGTTGTGATATATTAATTACTGATTATATTAAAAGAAATAACACTATGATCACAAAGTTATTTTTCCCAATTAAGTTCCTTTCCTTAGTTCTAAAGAATCTAGAAGTAACACTTCTATAGGATGACCTGTATCACTTTTAAGAACGGTTTATCATTTTAATGTTATAGGCTGTCGTATAAAATTCACAACAAATATTTTCTTGTCACGCACATATAATACTTCTTATATAGCATAAAATTAATAAAGTTTCAGATTATAAATACGCAAACATCTTATGGAAAAGCTTCTGCGAATTAATCAGCAAATGTTTAAAGATTATCGGCCTATTGGAACAGAAAACAAGTCATTCTTTCTTGTCAAAATTAGATGTATTACAACTCTACCGATGTTATTTATTCACGAAATAAACTAACTCAGTTGAAAAGAACTCTTAAAATTGGTTTTCCTTTAAAAAAAAGTTACTTTTTCATAACAATTAATTTACATAATACTAACATTTTATGAATCACACAAACGCACAATTGTCACACAACAATCAAACATGTTCATTTAAAAGAAGAGTTTTTAATTATTAATTAAAACAATGTAAGTCAAAAAACAAAGTAGAAAAAATATAACAAATCTAAAAGGATGTTTTCAACGTTTATTTACCGCCAGCACCTTAAGGTCTTTTAGTTGATTACGCTATAGCATTTGATCATACTAGACTGACTGCAATCGAATGGTGAGACATGTGTTAAAGGATTACTGCAATTAAACCACGTGACACGGAGAGATACAATTATCCAGGAGCCAGGATATCTTGATGCGTTGTGATTTGTACCTCGCCCTGATTTACCTACCGTCAGTATCCTGCTTCCCTCTAACAATTTACTGTTTGACAATACACAGTGTTTATCAGGGTTGAAAATTTAGCCCTTACGGAGGTCCTAACGTTGATTATCATATTGCCTAGATACCTAACCTAATCTAACACATTCAATTTAACTTTTCAAGTGTTTATTCAAAGATTATTATAATTATACCTTTTCAATTATACTTTTGTTCTGGTATGTGTCTCCGTGAGCTGGTACGGTACGTTCAATAGACATATTCAACGAAATCGACAGAAGTTTCCTCTATTTAACGCTGTCCACAACAAATCATCTTTTACAGCTTCTAGCTAACAAGGTTGTCTCAAGTAAAACATGTTCTAGATGTTCCAGAAGTTAAGCATGTTCCGCATATGTTCTAATGAATTATTATCTGGACTAAAGGTGCACAATGACAACTGGAGCTCCTTATGGATGAGCATTACCTTCAATCATCATTAATTTCTGACCAGTAAAAGGTGCAATAGCCATTGTGTGCCTTTCTAGGAGTATACTTAACGACACTAAGTGCACTTCAGATCTGATACTACCTTAACATAATGAAACTATTTTCAAATAGCTTCTAGTGAGGTGTGCAACGCCATGTCTTTCCTGACACGCTGTTCCCAAGTTATCTCAAGCCTCCTTAGAAGAACTCGGCTCACTATCGTATAATTTCCGGTGTGTCGAAGACAGATGCAGCAGGCCGATCCCAGCTCCTTAACGTACAGACATTCCGTATTTTTTTTTTTTTTAACGTCCGACTATTGTGCACACTTGGGATAATGCAGACGATGGGATAATTTATAGCGTATGAAAATGCCAAGCCCTGGCCGGGAATCGAACCCGGGTCCTCGGGGTGAAAGCCCAGTACGCTATCAACTAGACCACCGACGCGGCAACATCCCGTATAGATTTTGCTTTAACTCGGTGTTTGTCGAAGTTCCATATTTGTTCATCTCGACATTCACTTAAAATTTTAAACAACCAAATCCTTCCGACGATGTGTGCCAAAATACCTTGCTAAAACAGCCACAAGATCTGTTTGTAGTTCGTTTCATTACACACACTCAACATAAAGTTTAAGAAACTAACAGTAGTTATGATTTTACACGATAACATAAATAGCAAAGCATTTAATTTAAATAAAATAGCCATTTCAACAAGATAAATATACAATCTGTGGTCTTTGTACATTTCCGAAAATACCAAAATTATCTAGATATCGCTCGGGATCAATGTTTTAGGTCAGGGCATTGCCATGATTTCAGTTCCATTAGATCATTTTTCAATTGGAATGCGCTAATAACTATAAACCAATCATGGACCATTCATCAAACTTTGATTTCCCTTTGTAGTCTAAAAAAAGGTAGACGACATTTAATAGCTTTTGTAATTCCAAACGCTTAATTTTGTCCAGTATTGTGCATAAACTCAAAGTGTTATTAAAAATCCTTTTATTGGTTTTACCCATTGATTTACATCAGTTTAAAATTTGTCAAAAAAATATGAGAAAAAATTCGTAAATTAGAATTTGAATATTTATTATTGGGTGTCTATTGATGCCTTAACCCATAACCTTGAAATGAGTACAAATTTTGACCTCTATATAATATATATGACCTTTTGGTTTTTTGTGGTTTATTGACTTCTGTACGTATGTAAGTTTTTACTTTTGACCACTCATGGAATCATATCTAGGTTTTTGTTCTTAGTTTTTAGTATTTTAACTTAGGCCTAGGCGATGTTCTGTTGCTATGATTATGTTTTAAGTTATACACTTCGCCAAGAACAAGATTTGATTCATTCTCTCAAAGCATAGTGTAATGTTTCTATATACACAAATAATGGCAACTGTCGAATAAACAATGGCATGAATATTCCGTTATTTAACAACAAATTTAAAACAGAAGTACCTCTAGCACTTCGATATCACAAATGCTGATATACGAAAGGAGACTGAATATTTTTTATTGTAAAATTAATTTATAATAATTTCTCTTCGCATTAACTTATTATTTTTTAAGTTTAAAATTTAATTTTGTCAATATTACTGTAAAGTCATGTTTAACATTGCAGATGACTGGTCGGCAAATATAGACGGCAAATATAGCTCCATCTCTTGGTGCTTTTTCAATAAATATATTTTTTGTTTGTTTAAGTGACATTTACAAAATATTAAAAACAACAAATCCATTAGTTTCCATTAATATTTATTAAAAATGTTTGTATTCATTCTCGTGTAGCCAGCAGCAACTACTTAGTGTAGAACTATAAGTCAATAGAATCAATAAAATTTTCTATTTCTTTTAGTATAAGAAGACACTCGAATCTAGGAAGGACAAATACAAAAATATTTTATTTAAATATATACGATTGAACTTAATTTCATATCTTGTAATACAGCTTAAACATCTCAATATTTGATACGGTATCCTCCAATCAGTTCATTGAGAAAACATCTTAAAGTTGTTTCAAGAAATGATGATAGCAAGAGATCCCTAATTATACTGGTACTTCAGCGGGAGTTCCCGAAGGTTGAGAGTCCTTGACTCTCTCAAGAACACAGCTGTAGCACGTCCATACCCTAATTGGAAGCTGTAGGGGCGCACTTTTGCCACGTATCATAACTAAGGTTGACAATTGACTATCACAATTATGTCATTAGTGAAACGATAATCTTAATAAGAATTTTAATTAAATTTTGTTACTGTAGAGATAAAAGTATTGGAGTCATGTTAAAGAAGAGAAGATGGATGCTTATTAAAATATTCTTAAAATGTAATACTACATTGTAGGAAAACTGAAGAAGTGGTCTTAATAGCCAAATTGTTGTTCCAATTTTAGAAAAGTTAATTTGTAAAGTAATATAAAACCAGCAATAGAATTTATAATATTGGATCTTAAGATTTTCGGTTTAAAAACAAATCTACGCTAAAAAATCCGTTTTAGCTATAAAACCGCAAATAATAATGGTCAAAGTATATACTTAAAAATCCAATATACAAGTGATAAATAGATTGAAGTTTGGTTACCCAATACTTTTTATGTACCCAAAATTGGGAACAAAATCCTTATAGACCAATTTTTATAAATTAGGACGATGTATGATATTTTTGTCGATAGCTCTATAATTCGTTGGGAATATTTATAGCACCTATTTAACTAAAATAATTTGACCTCATATAGAAAAACTATTTGTTTCAGTTTCCTTACAAAAATAGTTTGACAAGAATTTCATTTTAATATTAAAATCTGGTCCTGCTATACGGGTTATATACATGACAAATTTTATTACATTTAATTAAGTGATTAAGTATCTAGCGTTATGAGAAACAACATGGCAGAGAAATCTATTCCAAAAACTTCACGTCCACCTGTCCCTTGGTGGAACGAGGAGTGTAGGAAGGCGTTACGTCTACGTAGAAAAGTTCTGAGGAGATTCAACAAAAACCCGACAAGTGAAAACCTAGAACAATATAAAGTCCTTCGTGCAAAAGCTCGTAGAATATTCAGGCAAAGCAGAAAGGATTCTTGGACCCAATACATTGGAACAATATGTAGAACAACACCTACATCTGTTGTGTGGAAGAAATTGCGTTCCATTTGTGGTCCGCCTCCATCTGTAGGACTGATGGGACTTCAACAGGCGAACGGATTATTGGTTTCAGACTATTCCGACATTCTAAACCTTTTAGGGTCATCCTTTGCAAGTTTTTCCTCTTCTGCAGCGTATAACATTGCCTTTTGTAAACAACACAAAAGCGCATTAGAAAAATTGCCTTTCACTGTCGGTACTTCTGATGATTCTCCTCTGAACAATCTGCTTACTCTACGCGAGCTAGAATCTGCACTGCTGTCCACCAAGGATTCAGCTCCCGGTCCTGACAACGTTGTTTACTCCATGATTAAAAATCTTCCATCTTCAGGTAAGTTATTTCTTCTCGACATATACAATCGTATTTACGAGGAGCTTACATTCCCTGGCGATTGGTTGGAAGCTACAGTAATTCCCGTTCTTAAACCTGGCAAAGAAGAAATCTATCCAAGTAGCTATCGTCCTATTCCTCTCACCAGCGTGCTATGCAAGCTGGTAGAAAAAAAATGGTAAATCGTCGCCTTGTTTGGTATTTAGAAACTAATAAATTACTATCGAAAGACCAGTGCGGTTTCAGACAAGGACGATCTTCTATGGATCAGCTGGTTTTGTTAGAATCTGCAATTCAAAATGCCTTCCTCTTGCGTTGCAGTATTCTTTGACCTAGAGAAGGCATACATGGCCTGGAGAAGAGGAATACTGAACATTTTAAAATCATGGGGTATACAAGGCGGAATTCTAGCTTTTATTACAAATTCCTGTCTAATAGATATTTTAGGATACGTCTTGGAGCTACAGTTTCAGATCGATTCCATTTAGAGAATGGTGTTCCATAGGGGAGTGTACTTAGTGTTACCTTGTTTGCTATCGCAATCAATGGAATTACCGCTAATGTGCAGTCCCCTGTCCGATGTTCGCTCTTTATGGATAATTTTGCTATTTATGTAAGCACCAGAAATATGGCAACAGCTGAAAGAACTCTTCAGCTGGTAATAAATAGGTTGCAGACATGGACGAGATCTACTGGCTTTAAATTCTCTGCTGCTAAAACTCAGTGCATTGCCTTCAATCGCCGTCGACAGATCCAAGCTCCTTCGTTATATCTTGATGGTACACAGCTCTGGACTTTTCCATCCGTTCGATTTTTGGGTATAATATTTGACGAAAGGCTCTCCTGGAGCCCTCACGTGCGTGATTTAAAGTTACGATGTAACAAAATTCTCGATATGTTGAGGGTTCTTAGTAGTTCCCGATGGGGCGCTGATAGGACCAGTATGCTGATATTTTATCGTGCTGTAATTCGTTCGCGAATTTATTACGGCAGCATTGTGTATTCGTCTGCACGACCTTCCGTATTAAAGAAACTAGATCCCGTCCATCATTCAGTTATCCGCCTTGTTTCTGGTGCCTTTCGCTCTAGCTCTGTTGTGAGCCTCCTTGCCGAGGCTGGAGAACCATCACTCTTTCGTAGACAACAGCTGCAAATAAATTATATATATAATCTACTAACTAAACCATGGCATCCTGCTTATAGTATTGTTTTTCATAATCAGTTTGTCCGACAGTATGAAGCTCGTCCACATGTCACTGCTCCTCTTGGCATTAGAACCATCCGTGTTTTCGACGACTTTCGCGTAGAACTGCCTCCACCGTTTGAAAGGTCGTTTTGTTTTGTCTTCATCTTTGTCTTCATCTTTATGATCATCTCTACTTTTAACTTTATCTTTATCTTTATCTTTATCTTCACCTTTATCTTTATCTTCATCTTCACCTTTGTCTTTGTCTATGTCTTTATCTTTATCTTCATTTTTATGTTTATCTTTATGTTTATGTTTATCTTTATCTATATCTTTATCTTTATTTTTATCTTTATATTTATCTTTACCTTTATCATCTTTAATCTAATTGTAAATTGTATTTGTTTTAGTTTTAACAAATAAAAATAAAAACAGAGCCAGTTGTCTCGGAACAGTCTCAAAGAATTCAAAAATTAAAATTTCTAAATTGTGCAGTTTTTAATGCCAATTACGTTGTTAAAATAAGATTTATAAAAAAATGTTTAAGGCAAAAAAGTTATTAATTTAAAAATTTTGAAATTACCGTCATTTTGAACAGATAACCGAATTTGATAAGGTATTATCGAAATCGATTTTTTTGTCAATCAAATACAACTTAAATTACAAACGTGATCTACAGGGGGGGGGTCTCTCTCCGGTACAATTGTTAAAAGTACTTGACATTGTACAATACTTAACATAATTAATTAATTAGATTTTTCATTGATATTAGATATTTTTGACGTTCGAAGTACGAAATTCACTTTCGAAATTTTAAGCAGTTTACGTCATTACTTTAAAAATTCTTTCACTGTTATACAAACTGATAAAGTAACAGTTAGACTTAAACGCCTACTTGCGGTTTTCCTCTTTACATATCCCTATGGTAGTGTACAGTGTGTGCTACATAAGCTTTGTCTATAAAAGTAACTAATTAGAGCTGACGCATTCATGCAGGAGAGAGGCTTAGCTCAAGTATACACATAATTAGTGGTTTGATAGTGTACTTCAAACAATGCAAGAATACTTTACTAGCCCGTGACAACGAAAACACGTTGCTCTCTATTCGAATATAAAATTCTTTTTGTTTAAAGTAAACTATCAATGTTACACTGAGACAGAAGTTATGAACTAGCAATTGCTTTGTTTTAAGGTTAGTAGTTCCATCAATAGTCCCAACTTGTGAACATCTATTTGACTGAGAACGCGTAAAGCAGTGCAAAGTTTTGTTACAGTGAACCGTTGAACGTGTTCACAGCAATGCACTCATGCAGTCATGTGTTAACATTTATGAACTAATGAAGTCCTGAACGTTGGCAAAACACGACAGTTATGGCTACTGAACAATAAAAAAACGCTCTAAAATACAATATTGGTTGTGATTCTTATCGCCAGGAGAAGCACGATCGAATTTTGAAGTTATTCATTCTACCGTCAGAGAGTGCTCAGAATGTAAAGATGTAAATAATGTCACTTTTAGTTGCTAATGAAAGCAAGTGATTTGTCGAACACCCTATACATCAAGATGAAGCAATAATACCCTGGCTCTGCGGAGATGGGTTTCCTGTCCTTTATATTGATGAATGGTGCAGTAATAAATCAACATTTCCTCGCTTTAACCTCACCTATCAACCGATAATGTTGGAAACTGTCAGCTGTAATAGACGAAACTCTTCAACAATTTTTATTAAACTATTGTGTGTACGAAATTGTTTTCCGCAAAGAAAGGAATTTCAAAGCGGTACAAGTTTAGAAATATGGAAGTGTCAATACGTTTAACGAATACGTAAAATATCAGACTTCGTTTCACCTTTTTGAGATAATTTGGTTTCGGCTAACAGCTCTGAATCACTGAATCAATATGCATTGGTGAATATAAGCTTAATTTTATAGCTTATTAACATCGTATACTTGGATTTACATAATATCCGTGATAAACTGTTAATAGTGAATGTGCAACTATCCTGTAGTGGAAATTAAGTATTGAAATTGAAGACATCATTGTGTTAACACTTGACACAAAACTAAATAATAAATAAAATTGGACTGGGTAAGTAGTATAATGGCGTTTAAAATAATTTAAATATTTATTATTCACACCTACCGATATATAATAAACGTGTAAAACGTCACTGTTACACAGTTAACACTTGACACAAAACTAAATAATTAAGTTGGACTGGGTAGGTAACATAATGGCGCGAACATACAAGTATTCACTTCAAAAATACATTTTAAAACAAAAATATATATAAGAGCGTGATGCGTGACGGCAAACTGAATGTATCCCCGTGCAAAACATACATCCACACTTCGCCAGAAATATTAATTTCAATATAATAATAAAAATGTACGCCTGCAAGTTAGTCAACCTGCGTATTATGTTTGTGACCTCTCACTAGTGTATTATACTCGTATACTCTTTAGTAGAATAACATAAATTATATTTGTACTATATTTCTTTAACCATTTATTCTTGTTAATTCAATTTTGGACAGGTTTGATTGTAAAATCGAGCCTCAAATTAAATATGTGATGTGAAAACTGTACGAAATTGTTTTCCGCAAAGAAAGGAATTTCAAAGCGGTACAAGTTTAGAAATATGTAAGTGTCAATACGTTTAACGAATGCGTAAAATATCAGACTTCGTTTCACCTTTTTGAGATAATTTGGTTTCGGCTAACAGCCCTGAATCAATATGCATTGGTGAATATAAGCTTAATTTTATAGCTTAATAACATCGTATACTTGGATTTACATGATATCCGTGATAAACTGTTAATAGTGAATGTGCAACTATCCTGTAGTGGAAGTTAAGTATTGAAATTGAAGACATCATTGAAGCAGTTCTACTAGGGTAATCTGATATAGCTTTATAGAAGTTAAAGATTCAGATTAAATTAAAATCCATAATCAACATTTACTACACCCTGTCTGAGTGGAAGTTAAATTCAGATCCATGATGAACAGACTAGATACAGCATAGACTAAAATACACCCTCGGTCCACTTTTTTAGTGATTGTAAATCTAGATTATTATAGATGAATAAGGAATGGAGTTAGTCTTACGTGTCCTTCGATTTAAAAATCGTGTTTAATAATAGCGTGTTATTGTAAGAGTTATTGTGTTCACCGCTATTCAATTAACTGCTTAATGGATTCAAAAAATTAATTTATTTACAAATTTTCATCGCATGGAAAGCCACGTTTGAAGCTTCCATTATGTTACATCCATGAAATTACGTCATGACCTTAACAACTCGTTAGGCAGCCCAAGCAGAACGTTACAAAGCTGTAAAATATTTTCGGCGGGTAGTTTCATATTAAACTGCCGTTAAGTAGGCTGGTTGCTGCCCCGCGCTGAACGCATTAGTCCTGACGTTTTGGCAGCCAACCAGATAACAGACACTCGAGTTGCTTCCCGAGGAAGTGTGGAGGCAAGATCCTAAATGTCTGTCTATCGATCTTTTGGTCTAATGACGTCGTCATACAAACTCCCTTTACCTTATCGAAATTTGGAACACGATTTTGAGTAGGCCTATATACGAGAATATAAAAAACTTAATTCAACTGTGGTGACCTCTAGCTTACTTTTTAAGTTATCTTAAATAGTTTAACGAAAGTATTTACAAAATATTTTGTTTAAGAAAAGGAAATGTATGGTATTTTTGGATAACTACCTAGTACCTGCATAACTACATAGTATATACGTTTTTATTTTTTGTAATATGTGTATATATATTACAAATGTTATAGAAAAAGCACTTGAAGAACGTAAAGTTTGCTCGTCTCTGTTCTTGGATGTGTCACAGGCGTTCGATAAAGTCTGGCACGAAGGCTTACTCTATAAACTACAAAGAGACTTGCCAAACCAGTTCTATCAAATATTGAAGTCATATTTGACTGAGAGGTGCTTCAGGATCAGGTATGATGGTGAATTCTCAGAGGTAAGGAATATAGCAGCGGGTGTTCCACAAGGAAGTGTTCTTGGACCACTTCTGTACCTGTTGTATACAAGAGATATACCTCACGACCCTGATACAGTCATTGCCACATTTGCGGATGACACTGCAATTATGGCAGTCGGGAATAGTGGGGAAGAAACAAAACATAAAATTCAGAATGCTATTGATGGAGTTAGTATCTGGTTGCATAAGTGGAGAATAAAGTTGAATGAATCTAAGTCAAGCTATGTAAATTTTACTAACAGAAAGATAAACCCAACACATATTATAATAAATGGTCACTCAATAGCTTCGGAAAATACAGCAAAATACCTAGGAATGACGCTTGATGCTAAGATTCATTGGAAAGAACATGTCAAAAAGAAAATTATAGAATTAAATATAAAATTCAGGAAAATGAATTGGCTGATTGGTAGAAGATCTGCTTTAGAACTTCACAATAAACTCCTAGTTTATAAGCAAATATTAAAACCAATTTGGACCTATGGAATACAGCTGTGGGGTTGTTCTAAAAAAACTAATGTTAAAATGATTCAAACGTTCCAAAATAAAGCATTGCGGAATATGGCTAATGCACCATGGTTCGTACGTAATGATGATCTTCACCGTGATCTTGGGATGAGTTCTGTCACAGAGGAAATTCAGAGATATGCGATCTTGCACAGGAACAGATTGCAAAGACATGAAAATTCAGAAATGCTTGGTCTACTGGATAACGCAGACGACGTGCGGCGCCTGAAGCGAACAAGACCCTTGGATATCAGTGGATGTTAGTGTAATCCACATGAAGAGTGCCTGCACAATCATAGGACTCCATCACTGGATGGTGTTCCCAACACAGTGACAATATTGTGAAAGACAAATTG
The DNA here is from genome assembly GCA_022606455.1 of Callitettix versicolor. Lineage (NCBI taxonomy): Eukaryota > Metazoa > Arthropoda > Insecta > Hemiptera > Cercopidae > Callitettix > Callitettix versicolor. Next base: position 1,591,400 of record CM040188.1, on the reverse strand, counting down.
CTGGATAAGTGTAAAACTTAGTTGTAATAATTAAAAATAAATAAAAAAAAAGTGTATATATATATATGTACATATACATATATCTTAAACTAGAACTTTATTTGGGGGGGAGAGGCTTGGCCAAAACATTTTCTCAAAATTGTCCGATTGAATTGTGAGAAAAACCGATATATTTACAAAATAGTTTAGTTTTTTATTACAGTCAAAATTCCTAATTACATTACCAATACGAAAATGTTTACAATTTATCAAGTATGTATGTATTACCCAATTACTTGATATGGGACGGACGGACTTGCCAAGAGCTACTTTGTTTTCGTATGGCTCTGACCATTACCACAACGAAGAAGCAGAGACGGCGGTTGACTGTCACTTGACAAATTGGTAACACAAAAACAAACAATCTGTAATAGTAAAGAAGGCAAACTGCAAGTGAGAAAAAGTGCGCATCGCTTCTGCGCATCCAACCCGTAACGTAAATTTCTTATTAAATTTGCTACACTCAAAAATTTACAACGTTGTAAAACACTGTTGGCGGGTAATATTAGCGAGATGGGTTCCTCGGTGTTCTGGAGTAAAACGAGATAAGGAGACACCCTCGTCACTTCCTTCCGGATGTTTGGTGTCTGTCATTTTGCAACATTTAATTACGGCACATCTGTGTGTTTTGTATGTTGTTGCCAACTTCTCTGGGATATGTTCCTTGGATCACTTACGCTCTTAACGCTTGCCGCTAACAAAAGTAAATACAACATAATAAACAACATTAAAGACATGACGGGAGTATTAAAGTATCTGTAATACATTTACTTTAGCGATTTTTTATTGGAAATAAGCCATGGGATTGGGCACAACACACATGCCGACACGTGCGGAAATTCTATCTTCGTAATTTTTGTCCTTTTTGATTCAAAATTGGATTAAAAAACATTTTTTAATAATAGCTTGAAACAAATCGTGTCAAAATGGCGGTTAATCCAAATACTTAAAACTGCACGCTTTCAAAGTTTGATTTCACCGTCGTGATCATCATCAACACAAATTAGCAACTTTGGATATTCAACTTTATTAAAAATAAGGAAATCAATCTGACGATTATAAATAAATAAGTGATTATACTTCTTTTCACAGTAATTTGAATATTTTAAATGCTAATTTATGCTGATTAATGGAAAAATAATTTTACGATAGAAAAATTAAAATATTTTCATATATTTACCTTTAAATATTCAAATTGTAAGTCATTTCTTACTAACGGCTTTACATGTATTTGAGCTCAATTTTAGGGTCAATATATTTGTACTTGATTTTCCTTTGTCATTTTAGAATTTCCTCGCCTGCGCATTTCTCTATTTAGTTTTTCCAGAAAGTTTGCTCGCTAGCTGCTGAGTACCACAAATTTAACTTTACGAAAAACAGCTGTCGTTGCCTCCACCGGCTGCCCCATACTTGTGCGATGGATAAGTAACATTGCCCACCAACAACATTCGCAAACGTTTCTTTAAATACCGAACCAGTAAAACCACTACAGAAGCTGGGAATAGACTTTATCAAGCCGAATAACGATACAGTATCGACTATATCGTATCGCTAAACGGTAAGCTAACGTACAACGATACTCGATACTACATCCGTAGAGCAGGCAAGTAGATAAGCACCCCACTGGTTCAATAAGGCATTGTTAATCCCCCAGCTGCAGTAACTAAATATCCGTGCCTTGCTAACATTTAGTAAAGGTTAAACTTTTATTTTTTTTAATATAAGAAGTATTTTAATCATGTCAAAATTATATTTTTTAATATTGACGTTCTCTGATACCCCGAGATTACCCCCTGAATGTGCGCACACAACTAGAGACACAACGTCTATATCTACAGTTTTTCTTGAAAGCGGTAGTAAAGAAGTATTTTAATCATGTCAAAATTATATTTTTTAATATTGACGTTCTCCGACACCCCGAGGTCCCCCCTGAATGTGTGCACACAACTAGAGACACAACATCTATATCTACAGTTTTTCTTGAAAGCGGTAGTGAAGAAGTATTTTAATCATGTCAAAATTATATTTTTTAATATTGACGTTCTCTGACACCCCGATATTACCCCCTGAATGTGCGCACACAACTAGAGACACAACGTCTATATCTACAGTTTTTCTTGAAAGTGGTAGTGAAGAAGTATTTTAATCATGTCAAAATTATATTTTTTAATATTGACGTTCTCCGACACCCCGAGGTCCCCCCTGAATGTGCGCACACAACTAGAGACACAACGTCTATATCTACAGTTTTTCTTGAAAGCGGTAGTGAAGAAGTATTTTAATCATGTCAAAATTATATTTTTTAAATATTGACGTTCTCCGACACCCCGAGGTCCCCCCTGAATGTGTGCACACAACTAGAGACACAACGTCTATATCTACAGTTTTTCTTGAAAGCGGTAGTGAAGATTTCATAAAATTCTAACTGAAATATATCCTTTAAAAGTTCACAAAAAAAGTATTCAAAGAAACGATGAACTTGTTTGATAAATAATTGATTCTTTTTGGAAATTTATTTTGTTCAGAGTCGATCACGTCACGTGACATACGTAAAGTAGTTTAATGAAATTCTTAATTTGCAGGTATTGTTCTTTGACACGTATTGCTGCTTGCTTTGCTTCTCTTAAATCCTTATTATATGTGAATTTTTAATTAGTACTGCACAAATAACTACTAAAATTAAGTTATTATCACATTCCAACACTTTTGATTTATACCCCTATTGGTGGATTTCACTTTGGAAACAGACCTGCTATCATAGTAAGACCCAAGCCCTAGACTTGAAACGAGCGCTGATTCTGACCTCATTGTTAAAATGTTTTTACTTATATAGGCTAATATTTTTGTGTGTTCCAATTTGGCACAAAGACCAAGTTTTCTTTAGAGCTTAGACGTGATTGCTTCTTAGTAAAATTCGTTAAACTCTTCCAAAAATGGCGTCTGATAAAAAACCAAAATTTTATACGTTTTTTTAAATGATTCCACCATCGTAATCAGCGTTAGGACTTCTATAATTAGAATTTATAATTCCTACAAATTCTGTAAAATTTAGGACGGCTATAAATCTGAATCCATTCTTCATTTATTTTCGTGTTTTAGCTTATATTTGAAAGTGTATAACGATGGTTATAATGGTGGAATAATTAAATCAATATTTAGAGAAATTTGTTTTTCTCGTGTCAGCCTATAGTGATGCTTATAAAGCAATATCCTAAGCGTAATGTATCAGCAACCGTTAAGTTGTGAAATTATTTTATTTTAAATTTCAGAAATAGTAAAACCTTGTCAACCATAGTGCAAACTTTTACACAAAACTATTTATTTTATCCATAAAAAAAAATATATTTTTAAACTCATGAGAAATTTAAAAGGGGGTGTTGTTTTAAACGTGGGAAATTGTCAGTGCCAAAAACATTTATATATAACCACAACTTTGATAATTTTCAATTCCTGTGAAACCACTACAATTGATAAGATCTTAATACAGAGCGCAGATCAAAAATCAAAAAGATATTAAAGCGTGCAACATTTTTGGAAAAAATTATAAAAAACCTTGTTGTCCAACATAGAGGGCTAATTAAAATCGATATCTACCTTCCTACCTTGCCGGCTAATCTCGTGTAGATAGCGCTCAAGTGTCGCTTATCTAATGCATTTTATTACCTTCCAACCCAAATGTACGAATATAACTTGTTTACAGAAACATTGCTGACTCGCTGACGTGATAATAGTATTTTAAACTTGGAAATTACACAGAAAATATGAAAATAATATTTTTTTTTAAATATTTACAATTACAGCAGTTTTAAAACTGTTGAACTGATTTCGTTGAAAAGTATATTTTGCCAATCTGTTACAAAAATCAGTATTATTTGTGCTACGTGTGCATAAAACCTTTAAAATCTTATAAATTTAAACAACAAACTAAAAATACAAAAATAAATAAAAAAGTTATGGTTTTTTCAAAGATTTGGAATTACTGATCGGGTTTCGCCGGGCAAAGAACTTATCCCCGTTATTATCAAAATAGAAAAAAGCGAGAGAAGTTTAGGTTTAAATTCAATATTTTTTAAAAAATTTACTTTTAAACAGTGAATTTTTTACAATGAAAATTGGTACACACACTGTGTGACATAATAATACTAAATTTTATAAAGTTTTTATTAAAATATGGATTTAAAATTAAAATTTTTAAAAATATTATAATTGGTTCTCAGATTTGGGCCAACTGCACATACAATAAACATGATAGATTTAATTTCAACTGATCCATCGTTTTAGTCTTCAGCACTGTGCGCCCCCCACACACAGACAGACAGACACACACACACACACACACACACACACACACTGCCAACAAACATGGAAACGGAAATAATTAAAATTCCACGATCGATTTGTTTTTAAGATCACAACAGCCTATTTAATGCATCATGCAAGAACTCGCTATGGTGCCAAATTCAACACGTAAGTTATATTACCCGATTAGGAGGACCACTTATCTTATCTGAGGTACAAATGTTTGTTGAAACGTCTAGAAGAAAATAATGGACATACAGACAGACAACATTCGTGAGGAACGAAATTTTAAAACAAGTCTTTCCACTTAGTTACAATTATTTTTATAGTACAATACTTAACATATTAGGCTATAATGGAACTGATTCTGTGGAATGTGCGTTACATTATATTTTTATAAAAAATATATAAAATTGTAGTATTTGTGAAAAAATACGTCATACAAGATTAATCGATTATAGATATCCGCTTTCCAGTTATAAGAGTTTTGACTTGAAAGTCTGTTCGTCTGTAAGACTAAATTAATTTAATCGATTTCAATAAAATTTCGCACGCAGGTGTTCCAAGCGATCGGTTCGGTTGAATTTGAAATATCCTTGTTCATTAAAATTTTTCAATTGCTTTAAAATTACGGCCACTAAAATTTTTAAAATATCAAAATCTTATCACGCGTTTTTTTATCATAATAACCTTGCATAAAATGACACTAAAATTTAAAAACATATTTGCTTATTAAAATGTTCCATTACGTTGCGGGATGTTAAATATGAGTTACGTATTTAACTATTCCAATCATTTATTTTTTTTAAAGAAAGTTTGTTTTAAATTATTTATAATTCTTAAAATTCTATTTCTTTTAATCGGCAAAGAACGTAAAGTTCCAGAAACATTTTTTGAAATTTGGGTTTCTTTATCACAATCAGCATTATAAGCCTCCATGTACGAGCTAACACTGAAAATACAACATCAACCTAACTGCTGTCAATTAAATTTCATCATATCTGAAACATTCGTAATGCTAACTAAAGCATATTACGATGATGAAATCAGATTTAAAAAATAAAACAAGAACTTTATATTTTTTTAAAAATTGAAATTGAAAACTTTCAAAAGTGTTTTAAAAGAATTTTGTTGGCTCGCCCATTACCTAAATCGATTTTTGTGCAAAACTTTTAACCAAATCGGATTGAAATTGCAAATGTGAATGTGTTGTTACACAAATAAAATATATACTTAAAAGATCGGATTCCCTGGATCACACCATGAAAGCAGCTCCAATACAAATTGTCCTATGAAAATTCGCTAATAAATAATGCGGATTACGTCACTGAACGTTCGAGATCTCGAATCGATCGCTTAGATATCGATCATTAATATTCATTAGAAAACAATTTGCGGATAGCTTTCTATCTCGAGTTAATAAAATAAACAAAGAACAGTGTTGCCAACTTGATTAGCGAGCCATAACCCCTCGCAATTGCCAAAGTGGTTCGGCTTCATCAAAAACACATCGGAATCAATCTTATAAAATATCCAACGCCGCTGTGCCTTTGTATTCAGAATAACAGGCAGCAGTAAAATCTTGCTGGGTATATGACGTAGTAAAATATATGACGTCCCAGTTGCGTCGAAACTCTTGGCACTTTGAGGATAAGCCTTTATTCTTGGAATAATTGCTTTCAGTCAAATACTGTAGCTTCTAATTTATTTAAAGGCAGTATTATTGCAATTCGTATCAAGTAATATAAATCCACGCTGTCAATATAACCTCATTGATAAAATTAACCTAATAAACAATCTGGTTTGTTTTCTGAACCTTAACACTTACAACAATGCTGATTACGGTGGTGAAATCGGATTTTCAGAAAGTGTCGCTTCAAGGTTTTTAAGGTGCTCGCCATCTCAAAACGGTTTAACGGTATTTGCAGTGTATCGAATTTGTCCAATTTATTAATAAAATTATGTTTTGAGCCAAGTTTAAATCATAACAATAAAATAAGTGTTGTCAAGGTTATATTTTTTTTATAAATAACTTACTTATTTATAAACAATGTTTGTTACAAATTATAAGTTTTTTTTTAATTTGCTTTCGTTACATTATAGAAGCCTACCAAATACGATTACCTAAACTTCTCATACACCGTTGTCCTACATTTCTAATCTCTCTCCCTCTTTATCACTCTCTCTCTCCTTTCTCTCTCTCTCCTCTCTCTCCTTTCTCTCACTCTCTCTCTCTCTTTCTCTCCCTCGCGCTCTCTCTATCTTTCTCTTTCTCTTTTTCTCTCCCTCGCGCTCGCTCTCTTTCTTTCTTTCCCTTTCTCTCTCCCTCTCCTTTTTTCTCTCCCTAACTCCCTCTCTCTTTTTCTCTCTTTCCCTTTTTCTCTCCTCTCCTTTTTATCTCTCTATTCTCTCTTTCTCTTTATCTCCCTCTTTCTCTTTTTCTCTTCCTCGCGCTCTCCCTCTCTCTCTTTCTCTCTCTCCCTCTCTCTTTTTCTCTCCCTTGCTCTATTTCTCTCTTCCTCTCTCTCTCGCTCTCTATCTTTCCCCCCTCTCTCTCTTTTGGTCTCTCTCTCTCTCTCTCTCTCTCTCTCTGGTATTAATCACGGAGATAATAGCCATAGCGTTGCGACTTGCGCACTGCGTACCGGGCTTATGATTATGTTATCAGTCCATGATCACATTATGCCTAGGTTAGAGTCATGTAATATGATAATGCATTGTCACATATATTATACTATTACTGTCAATGTAGCTGGAAGCTGTTCGATGTGCATTAACTAAAGCACATGCTCATACAGCGTAATTAGGTTACGGTGTAAATTAAATCCACTCGTCATGGCCTTGTGGAAAACATACAAATACTGATCTGATTTTATCATAAACTGTTTGAAAATAGTAGTAACCGAATAAGTCAGATCCAGAAAAACTAGAAAACACATATTTTCACAAAAATTCGTTTTTTTATTCAATGACATGTTTCACTTTGAGTCATCTTCAGACACAAAAAATTAAAAAATGTACTTATATACCAATAAAGCTGATGTTATAACTGGAAGGAAGGTTGACAATGTAAGAAGGCCGGTGAGCAGCAGGTGGGCAAAACAACTAAACAATAGAATAATATACGAGGGGCACTCGTATAAGGGCACTTTATTATTTTTAACTTCACTATGTCTGAAGATGCCTCACGGAGAACACATGTCATTGAATAAAAAATTAATTTTTATGAAACTAAATAAGTATTCTAATTTTCCTGGCTATCAGTACCAACTGTGAGTTCAATAAATAAAACAAGTCCGATTTAGTACCGCCAATAAAAATTCTCTAACAAGACCGTTATGAGGTAAAAACCAGTTTTATTTCTGTGTTTGTAGAGAGAATCGAAAATATTCTAATCTCTCGTAAAGTTATTATCGTACCAATAAGAAGAAAGGAGAGCTCGAGTGCGCCATGTTTACGATTTATAAGTCTGTTACAGTTTAATACGAGTTACTTAAGTTATTCAAAAAATGTAACTCGGAAAATTTGTTAAAAAAAGTAAAACAAATTATCTGCAAGCAAATATATTGTTGATTTATAAAATGTTACCTTTTGCCAAATCAAAAGAAATTAATCGAAACGTAAATTGCACATATATCTGACAAAAAACTGACAAATCTGAATAAGATATGAAACTTGGCGTGTTTTTCTTATAACGTACAACAAGACTTCGAGAAACGTACTCTTTCCCTATGCCTTGCAGGGATTAGGGTGGTTTTATTATCTCCTAGTACATTTACGTTACACTGATGCAAACATACGATGCAGTCCAACACGCGTTTGTTTTGCTCCAAGCTACAGAACGCCTTTAGCAATGTCGCTTTAATCCCGCTGGGGCTTTAGCACACTAAGCAGAGTCGTTAAATAGTGCATAACGTTTTTATACTTCTCTACTTTACGTAGCATACAATATATACTTGTATACACTGTCAGACATTTTATTATTTAGTAAGCCTACACATAAACAAAGTTAGCTACATTAATATCTTAAATTCAGACTTCAGATAACGAAGAAAGATATGTTATCCAAAATCACGTGTTTAACGAAAATAATGTAAACAAATATTACTCACTACTGAGAGCTACAAACATAAATCAGGCTTAGTATAAACACTTGAGCTGATAGCTTGGAGTAGCAACAGTTGAAACCGGTAGTGAGTAATTACGCAAAAAGTCGTAAATCTATAGTAGAATCATTCTGTGCGAGCATCATGGTGAGATTCAAACACGAAATCGTGACATTACTGCTTGTAGAGTCGTTAAGTGTGTGTGTGTGTGTGTGTTTGAGTAACCAACTCTAAAAAATGATTCTACAAGTCAGGAATGATGCTGGGAATGGAAATTCCTATGATTACCGCCACAATAGCTCATTCCCAAGAAAAATTGTCTAACAAGATTTATAAAATTATTAACTTTTCTTTTATTGTTAACACCAACTGTAAAGATGTGTCTCACGCTCTCTCTATCTTTCTCTTTCTCTTTTTCTCTCCCTCGCGCTCTTTCTCTTTCTTTCCCTTTCTTTCTCTCTCTCTCCCTCTCCTTTTTTCTCTCCCTAGCTCCCTCTCTATTTTTCTCTCTTTCCATTTTTCTCTCCCTTGCTCTCTCCCTTTCTATCTCTCTGTCTCTCTGTCTCTCCCTCGCGCTCTCTCTATCTTTCTCTTTCTCTCTCTCCCTCTTTCTCTTTTTCTCTCCCTCGCGCTCTCCCTCTCTCTTTTCTCTCCCTTGCTCTATTTCTCTTTTTCTCTCTCCCTCTCCTTTTTTCTCTCCCTAACTCCTTCTCTCTTTTTCTCTCTTTCCCTTTTTCTCTCCCTCGCTCTCTCCCTTTCTATCTCTCTCTTCCTCTCCCTCTGTATCCCTCTGTATCTTTCGTCTTTATCATTGTAAATATAAACAAAAGTACCTCATAACGATGAGGTAAAAACTAGTTTTATTTCTGTGTTTGTAGAGAGAAATACAACAGCGCGCGTGTGTGTTAGCTCGCTCGCGTGCGCGTTTGAACTCTTACGTTCGAAATTTACGATTTGATTTAACATTTACGTTAAATCGACTTAATAGTAATAACAACAGGTCCAAGTTATCTATTTTCCCAAATGCCGTTCAATAGTTTTCAAAATAATTTAGTGGTATTTTCATCTCTAAAAAAATCAACTATGATTTAAAATCAATTATCTCTTATAAAGTCACGATCTTTATCAGCGTTAAAATCTGCATTAATTAGTATTCACATCTTTCGAAAACACTAAAATAAGTGTATGGCTCTAATTAAAATTAGCTAAAAATAAATTATTTTTAAAAATGTTGTCCATTTTTTGTCGCTACAATTAGTCAAAAACAGAAAACACGTCCGGAAGTCGCCTATATGGTCCGTAGCCTGACAACTGAATTTGTTTTATAGAATTCATCGGTCCTTGTATAACGCTTAACGAAGAAAACACTCAAAATTATAATACGTATTAGGAACACACGGTAAAAAAAATAAGATTCGATATTTTAAGTGAACAAAGAACACAACAAACAGATATTCATTTCATTCCATATCCTGACAATTCAATTATTATTCTCTTTTCCTCATCAAAGTTCTTTCTTTTTTTTGCGTTACTACCATTATTTTTTTCCTTTCTTAAACTTTAACATAAAATCAAAAACATATTTCTTACTTACAAATGGACATCTAATAAACACAATGCTGTGTTTATAATTAGAATTATTTTCCTATCCAGGTTTCTTTGTTACAACCTCTCTCTCTCTCTCTCTCTCTCTCTCTCTCTCTCTCTATATATATATATATATATATATATATATATAGAGAGAGAGAGAGATATATATATATATATATATATATATATACCCCGATATATATATATATTCCCGAGAGGGCTTGGCATTTTCATACGCTATAAATCATCCTATCGTTGATTAGCTCAAGTGTGTTAAACTTATATATATATATATATATATATATATATATATATATAGAGAGAGAGAGAGCTTGAGCATTTTCATACGATATAAATCATCACCCCGAGGACCCGGGTCGTTCCAGGCCAGGGCTGCATTATAAATCATCCTATCGTCTGCATTAGCTCAAACACACAATATATATATATATATATATATATATATATATATATATATATATATATATATATATTGTGTTTAACGTTTGACTATTGTGCACACTTGAGCTAATGCAGACGATAGGATGATTTGATTTATAGTGTATGAAAATGCCAAGCCCTGGCCGGGAATCAAACCCGGGTCCTCGGGATGAAAGCCCAGTACGCTATCAACTAGGCGTTACTAGTTGATATATATATATATATATATATATATATATATATATATATATATAATTACTTTTTTATTAGATTAACACATTACAATAAGGAGCTCGATATTTTCCCGATTACAAAGTTTCCTTTAGACCTATCATTATATTCGTTAGATGAGGTAGTTGAGTTGTCCAGAAGTAAGTATCAAGTAAGCATCGCACTTTCTGTTCCTGAGTGCGAATCTTGCTCAGCTTCATAAATCTGCGATGCAGTGTGCCGTCTCACGCCGACAGAACGAAGCCCGAGGTCTGAGGAACCTTCGCTTCTCCTTACTGTACACGTTTTACTCATTACCTCGTGATCACTAAGCATTTCCTTGTATAAGTTCCATCATACTATGCTGCAGTCTCTTCCTTGATATTTACAAAGTAGGCACGATTCAATATCCTCGTGCACCGTAACAAAAGACCAACGACAAACCCTTATCCTTATAGATAAGAGGCAGAAATTGAAAAGAATATTTGCAGAAATTTCATTTCAATAATATAATATTTTATTGCGCTTTCGTCTTTATATTTCCGTCTCGGTAACGCTGAAAGCAGCGTTATTTTTATAATAAATTTACGTTGCACAGCCTTGGATAAAGAAGACTTCTTCATTTCGTTTATTGCGCTCCGACGTCTTCCCCCCCCCGCCCAAAGTGTACGTGACGTATTCTTTCAGCGCAGTGTGTTTTTTTCGAGAGAAATTTGTTTTGTCTTTGTTTTTTTGTTTTCAAAAATGTAAATATAAAGCATAAACAATTTTAGTTAATTATTAAAATACCTTTCTTTGTTTATAGAAGGAATAATATACTGTATTTATTTTTAAATTTGTTAAATCTTTTCGTGATGCCTCTATTCTCAATACGTTTCTTCTTTAACACGACTTTTTCTCTATGTTGAGTAATGATCTGCCTTCCTTAGCTTCGTCAATTCTGCTTTTGTTGACGCGTTTCGGGGAACCTCCATCTTCAAATCGATAGATATAGTTTTTGAAGATGGAAGTTCTCCGAAACGCGTCAACAAAAGTAGAATTGACGAAGCTAGGGAAGGCAGATCATTATACTCAACATTGTGACAATAATCCTAGCAGAAAAGAAGAAGAATATATAAAGAATTTCTTGACTTTTTCGTTAAATTGTGTTCTGACAACACCGTAAAAACTTCAGCGTTAGTTGTTACTTTTCCAAAAACTTATGCAATTACAATATTTCAACTCGTATAAAGTTTATCGTAATAAATTGCAATTTTATAGTTTAATTAATTATAAATAAAAATTTGTAAGTAGCCTACTTACCACAACTATAAACACTTTTTTGAAAATAATACAAATATCTTCTTACCTGGAAAAGAAGAAATACAGCTATTAAAACACAGAACACTTTTATATAATATTATTTACTATAATAGTACAGTATATTGCACACAGTTCAGTTAAAAATATTGCTTCACGCAGCTGTTGCGCTACTACGATAGGAATGAATTTTGAAACAGAGGGATTAAGATTATTTACTAGAGGAAGGGATTTGTTCAACCCCAGGCACTGCGATCGACTGACCTATTGTGCGACTTACCTCTTAAAATACCTAGTTCAGCAGATTGGTGCCCCTAATAAATTCCAACAACCCACTGACTAGCTCACTCTGCTGAAGATCCCTAGGGTCTTGGAAACCAAAAACCCATAGCCTCCTACTAGCAAGAGCCTCACAATCATAAATTATGTGACCTGCAGTTTCCTCCTCCTTCCTTCACAATCTACACACGGTTTCTCCGTGGTATACACCTATCCTGTTCATATGCACCCTCAGACCACAGTGCCCTGTTATGAGCCCCGTGATCCTCCTGAGTTGTGCTCTGCCCAGGACATCTGCAGCAACGAAACTTAATAACAAACAATAATCAAATCTATTATATGTAACTATTACTCTGCTAAACTGAATTACCGTAAAGTAGGCTACGTTTAATAAGATTTAAATGTTACACGTTTTAAGTGAAAAAGGTGAAACTGTTTTAACGTTAAATGTACGTAAATTTAATTTAAAATTTTCAAATTACGAGTACAAACTCTATCGCCTTTGTGTTTCCAATCAAATTTCAAAATTTGACTTAATTTATATTTTTTAATTGTTCTGCAATGGCCTACATTTTGAAACGGATTCACTGGTTAACGAAATCGTCCAACTTAAAACTGAAACAAATTTTCGTGCCAAGTTTGTAAAAACTGAATCCAAATAGCGGTACATAGTTTGTTAATAGGCCTACTTCATGGTCCTTCAGCTCAATGTGGCGAAAATCCAAAATGGTGACGAAAACGTTAAGACAAATATTTGAGTAATATTTAACAGCACATTATAACAACACTTAATTAAGAACTTTGATTTTAAGCCGCAATCACCGTTTTTTTGGTTTTCTTTTTTAAAAAGGAATAACTCGTGCTTCAAACTAAAGTTACAACAATTACCTAAGTTTTAAACACCATCTGCCCCCGTCGCGTTTTTATAAACACATTAAGCTTACATCACAATTGAACATCGCTAAATCGAACAGGCCTGTTGGCAGGGAGGAACTGAAGAAGGTCTGAACAGCAACTAAGCAGTTCCATGCAAACACTGAACAGTTCGAACAACGACCTGATTTATAACTCGAACGGAAGAACTTACCGGATAAGTCTCGTCATCACTTTTTAAAGACATTCCGTTAATTATATTTGTATTACTCTATGTTTTGCTTTCACAATAGCAAATTATTTATATCTGTTGTTTTAAGGCGAAAAGCACATAGCATAAGTAATAAATAATTTAGGTAACAAGAAGGTCAATAACCAGTAAAACCGTACCATCCTCAGAGTGTGTGCAAAGGACCAACTGGAATCCTTTATATCCGGTCTTTTAAACAGTTATTCTGTTAACCTGGTTGTTTCAGCTCAGAACTGAATTCTAAACAGATTGTTGTTTTGTTTTTACTTGCGAATTAAGTAACACACACACACACACACACACACACACACACACACACACACACACACACACACACACACACACACAGAGAGAGAGAGAGAGGGAGAGAAAAAAGAGAAATAAGAGAGAGAAAAGGAGAGAGAGAAAGAGAGAGAGAGAGAGAGAGAGAAAAAGAGAGCGAGGGAGAGAGAGAAAGATCGAGAGAGCGCGAGGGAGAGAAAAAGAGAGAGGGGAGGACAGAGAGCGAGCGAGAGGAAGGAGAGAGAGAGAGTAATCTCTATTACTGGTGCTATTTTTGATAACTTGAGATTTGGAGTAACTCCATTTTCCAAATTTAGAAATCGGTATTAAATTTGAAATGATTGAAAATGGATTTTTTCCAAAACACTTCGAAAAGTATGAGTGAAAAGACAAGCACCAAGCTGGATTAGTGAAACGTTTTAACACAATTAATTTATAAAATAAAATAAAAGTACCTTTACTATCCCGAAGCTATTAGAGCCTACAAACGTGTAGCAGCAACCTGCATTACACACGACGTAGAGAAAGGAACGTTGCTGGCTCAGTTCTCAAAGCAGTGACATTTTGAAGCCTACGAAAGTAATTTTCTTCTTTAGGAAGGACTCCTTAACGAAGGCTTACTTTAGTTGCCCACCCCAACCCCATTCCTTACTTGAGTCGTAAATTCAGACCATCACTACTTTACTCTAAGCCTGCTGCCTAATTATACGAGCAGCAAAACCTCGGCATATATTTTTGTACTCTAGCTTGTTTTTAATTTGTTTCTTACTACAGGAACATACACAATCCGAACATCATCGACAAGCTCTGATCTGAAAAACGATCCTCAAAACAATATAAATGAAGATAAAATTATTGAAAATCTGTAGCTATATTACTACGAATAAAACTACAGACGTTAGCAATGACTTGTGTAGTGGAAATAAAGAAAAATAATATTTATGTTATTTATATATATATATATATATATATATATATATATAATAAATTCCATAATAAATATTATTATTATTAGGTCTACTAATAATAATAATAATAATAATAATAACAACAACAACAACAACAACAACAACAACAACAACAACAACAACAACAACAAAAACAAACAAAAACAATAACAGCAACCAACAACAACAACAAACAATAACAACAACTAACAACAACAACAAACAATAACAACAAAAAACAAACAACAACAATAACAGCAACCAACGACAACAAGAAAAACAATAACAATACCAACAACTTACAACAATAACCAACAACAAAAACAATAACAACAAACAAGCATTTCTTCGCTAGGCTAAGTTATGTATAACTCTAAATAATACAAAGTGTATTCAAGTGGTGCAACTTCTCAAGAAAGCGTGTCTGTATGATAACGTAAGGCATATAAAGTCTTATTTCCATTTTGAAGACCTCTGCATAGGATAAAAGTACTTTTACAAAATGTAAGAATATGAAGATACTGAAGTTTTGCACAAACCAAATCAATATATTTTAATATGGTATTTTTTCAAATGGTGTAAATATTTAGGTCCGGTAATTTATGTAATAAAATTTAAAGAACTTTATCATCGCTGGTATTGTTTAAAAAATAAATAATTACGTAAGAAGAAACACCAGCTACTGTATTAAGGTGTACGGTGTAACTTGGAAGATTCGTTGCACGATTTATAACTATTATTTTCTATTTGCTTTTCAGACATGTAATTGCTGTTTAAGTGAGAAAACATTTATTTTTAAGTATTTGGTTAGGTTAAAGGTTCAGGAATAATTCAATTACTATTTATAGATATTTTATCCCAATTTTAAAAAACAAATTTAAATACTGTAATTTTTACTTACATTTTACACAAATATTTAGCCACTGCTGATGTAAGGAAGGAGCCAGGGATTCCTTATGTACTCTAACATACTTAAGGTGAAACATGAGTAAAAGGATTAAAAGTGAAAAATAACTCCACACTTTGTAAAATTTAATTATATAAAGCCAAAAATTGAATTATTATATAGAGCCAAAAGGTTCTATAATTGAGATAATTAATAAACTTAATCTTAACAAATTGACCTAAATTACAATTTTTATACCCTTTAGTTCCTTTTTGTAAATAAAATTTGTATACAAAAAAAAAGTTCACATGAAAAACAACACAGCATACAAATTATCAATTTATAAGTTTTATCTATATGGATTAAAGCACAACTTCTAGTATATATTTAATATCACTAAAAACCTTCACTATTTTTATATTCACTTATAAATGTTATTTAATTTTTTACTTTCCCTTTAATTTTATTTTTGATACTTTTCAATTTTATGAAAAATCTATCTTTCCAAATTATTATATTCCTTTCACCGCCTTATTCTATTCCCTCTCCAACTTATTCTTTTTATTTTCTTTCCAACTTATTACATTCTCTCCCTAATTAAATCTATTCTGTCTTCAATATATTCTGTTCAACTAAATCTACTCTCTCTCCCACTTCTTCTTTCTCTCCAATTAAATATACTTTCTCTTCAACTTAGTCTATTCTTCATTTAAATAAATGTATTATCTCTCCAATTTATTCTATCCTCTCTCCAACTTACTCTATTCTCTCCCTAACTTATTATATTCTCTCTCCAATTTGCTCTTTTCTCAATGGAATGAATACCTTATGTTTGCCCGGACCGTACACTCGCTACAATATGTAACTCCCTGCATACTGTTCACATTACTTTTCATCCTGTTTAAAACTTCTTATACTGATATTCACTATAATGATGCTCAGTAAATACTAATTTTTAAAAATTTTATATTTTTAGTTCCAACTTGGAACTACCATGACGGAATTAACTTTTCACGGTTTTGCGTCAATTTACTTTGCTACAAACCAATTTCAAAAAACATTATTTTCTGAACTTATCGGTAGCCTAAACATCTAAAACCAACAAACCTTTACCTAATACTTTTTTAAAACTCTTTGCAGCACTGTGTTTAACGTAAAAATGCAATTGAAAATCAATTGTTAATATAAAAAATTAATTTTTTAAAATATTAACTAAATTCTAAGAAGGCATAAATCTGAAATAACATAAGAAGATTAAAGAGCAAATAACTCAAAAAAATGCACGAAAAAGTAAGTAATGACATTGGCCTGATAAAAATACATTTCATCTTAAACAAATATCACACCAAGACGATAAAAAATTTTAAATTTGTAAAAATAAGTTTTGTAAAGAATAAATAACAACGAGCCCCATTGGTTGGGAAACAATTTCAGAAGTCATGTACATAAATATTTAGCTAAAGTAAAATAGAAAATACGTACATGGGAAAAATGAAAATATAAAATGTTAACAAACTTTACTTATAGCAATAAAACATAAATCTTATCAAGTTAAACTGAAAGCAGATCAGAGTTAAGAACAAAGAGTTATTGATACTTACAAAGTTAAACCTCGCAAAGATTTGTGTTCGTTTGATAACACCACAGACGTAAATCATAGGTTCCAAGGAAGTTTCCCTTCTTACTTAATGGATAACAGAACTAATTGCTTTCAGAATTTTTCATAAATACAAATGCCAAGGATTTTATAGCTAAGGTAAATATTTTCAAAGACTATACAAATGCATGCAACGTGAATAAAGATTTACAAAATGTGACTTAAGAGTAGATTTCGTTAATATTCAGGTGGGATGTTTGAGACATCTCAGATCCTCAATTAAATATCTAAGATAAATAGGAATTAAATTGTGCGATATCAGTAAGAGGATACCCTAAATAAACAGCTGTTCAGAAGAAAATATTGAGACGACCGACGAGTCTGTTCTGAAGTGAGGCTACGACCAGTTCGCGCAAGGCTACGGCGCTCATAAGGTGAAATTGTGCATCGTGCATTTTTTTTGGATTTGGAACATTCTCGCGAAAGACACACATTTCATGCGTGAGGCCTATTTTTTTTTGGGTTGGTAAGGAAACCCAGCAAGGAAAGAAGTTAAAGGTAATAAATTTTGACAATGCGAACTTGGGTGTTATCACCGATCTTGTAGCTCCGCTGGAAAAGAAAAGAAATATCGGCTATCCTAGGGGAAAACCACTAAACGCGGATTAGCGAAAAAAAATATAAACAATCACTCTGTTTTATACAATTAAAGTCTGTAATCCTTTTCTTTACTAATATATTCTTGTAAAAGGCCCTGGTTTATGAATATTTTAGTTAGGCATAGTGACGTCACTAATAATAATAATAATAATAATAATAATAGACTATTTGTTACTTTTAGTGAACCTGAAGAATATAGTTTAGTCCAAGAGATTTTTGAGTTTGTTAAAGTTCGTTTTAGTGGATAAGTGACATTTATTTTGTAAGATGTTATGTTCCAACAGGTTGGTACAGATTCAAGTTTAGTTTTGATTTTGTTTGCTTTGTTTAAAGTTGAGGTAAAGTTGTTTTATCATTATAAATGTTCTTGTCATTTTGGGTTTTTTTCTTTCTCTGTGGTATGAAAACAGAATCCATTAATTTGTTGGTCACTAATTTGTTATTTTTCTGTAAATATTAATGTGGCAAGACAAAAACAAAACAAATATAACTTTTGTAAAGCGACCACTTTGATTTCTTGGATCACCCTCAACCACGTAACCACACACAGGCATTCTCGTTGTCTTGGCCTAAAACAGTGGTGTATCAATTATATTGAGATTAAAGACAACGTGGCGCCCAACAACTGGTACATCAAAAATTATATACAAATTTGTTACGGCCCACACCCCTTCTCCTCTGTAGCAAGCAAATAATCAATTTCTTTGTTACGGGAACATAACATGTTCTCACTAACTCGCACAATTACTTCAATAAAACTGTTAATTTATTTAAAAAAAACATCTACACTAATGTATTAACTTAGCACAGAGATAGCTCTATAACTGCACCCAATGTATTAAGTAATGATGGAAGTGGAACATTTTTAATAGTTTAGAGAGACAAAAAAAATATATAAGAATCACATTGCTCTGAAAACGTGTTACTTTAAGCCAAATTTTGGACCCGTTTTATGAACTATTTACTTTACAAATAAGTCACTTTGTAATAATTTTATAAGCTTTAAGAATATTTTCTCCATAGCTTTTGAATTATACTTAAGACAAAATAAAGCAACCTAAAAACTTAATAGTTTTTACTTAATATTTAAGTTGATACATTTCTGCCAGTCATTGATACAACTATTGTAGTTTTAATAAATAAAAACTTATATTAATTTAACAGATGACTGATTTTTTTTCTTTGTAAGAAATGTTTAATAAAGGTTTCCCGATTTTATTTGGATGGTCCGAAGTTAAATACACAAAAAATCTACTTAGCTATTCAAGAATTTTAAAGAAATATTGTATTTTTCTTTTGGTCATATTAGACTACTGAAGAAAAGAGCCCTTTGTACCTTTTCCCAAAGCCAAACACACGTTCACTCAACGAAGAAGTAAATATCTTCAACACTCTTTACAGTTCAGTTTAATGTCGCTCATCATTCATCCGACAATAGGCCTACATACAATATGGAAGGGAAGACGCAACTTTGAAGAAGTTTTGTAAAAGAAAACAAGTTTTAGCAGATATTCGGGACTTCTAACTTATAAACTTCCATTTCACGTCTGTTATTACAGGTTCAGACCGTGTTTAGACTAACCTGACCGAACATGTTATCACGTAACTAACTGGCTTGTACTTAAAGGCTATACATTTAACGGACTCCTCAAAGAGTGGTCAGATGTCACGTTCGGTGTTCACTATAAGATCCCGGTTTTTGCTACGTCACTAGCTCGTTTCCTGAAAGGGAGGCTGGATGAAATATTCACGTAACACTTTTGTACTTCACCGGTAAAACAACAGTCAATGAAAAATAGGTAAAAAGAGCGAGTAAAGGGTCCTTTATTTTCCGATGTTTGCTTAAGCGAAAATATTTTGACAGGCGCTACAGAATTGTTTTGCCGGGATCACGCTCGTACCGGCACGTTACACAAACATGTTCCCCGTGCTCTCGTGTCAACCGTTGTATATTTAACAATACAGCTTAGCGTTTTACACATCTTATACTCACACATTAACGACACTTATATTTGGTTACAAGGTAATAAATAGATGAACGACAAACTCTGGGATTAGGATTAGATACAGCGTGTGTCAAATTTAGGTTCATTTTCTGTGCTGATAAGCAATCACTAATAAGTCAATAATTAAATTTATTCAAGTTAAATATTGACCAATAAGAAAGCAATATTATACTTTGTAAGAACTGAATTTTAAATAATAAATAAGTTAATGTAGCCCACTCTATTGTTTCAGTCACCAGCTGTGTAATAGCCAATGGTAAATAAGCTTAAAATATTATGTTACCCATGCAAATTCATGGGAATTATCCTTCCATCCTAAAAACCGGAATATTGTATTAATTTTTCAAAACCGGATTGTAAGATTTACTTAAAATTTAACAATATAGGCCGTATGAAAAAGTGACTATTGAACAGGAAATAAAATAGTTAATACAAAAAAAGAAATCTCTTGAACGGTCAAGGTGAAACGTAATTTTAAACTGCAATACACAAATTTTGTTTCATATTAATTTTCAAAATATGATCAACATCTGATAAATTGGTTTTAAAAATTATTCAGATTTTTAAGTTTTATTGCTTTCGGAAAACGAATTTTCGATTCTATTGCAATTCTTGCGATTTGTTTTGATGACTTTATGGCTTTATAAGTTGAATCAAACCTTTTTGAACCGATTTTGGAAAAAAAGTTTTTAAACTTTTTCTTTTGAAAATTACGCATATCAAAGAGATATAAGATGTATAGCAAATAAATCGGTCAATTGGTTTAGTTTCTAGCAGCGGACGTGCGCGCGTGCACACACACTTACACAGGCGTGCGCGTACACACACACTAGTATACATCCAAGTAAAAATCATTTTTTTTTTTTTTTTTTGCTCAGAACACCTGAGAATGTACAGCATAACCACAAATTCAACACAGATTTTTCAATATCAATACACATAGTATATGCTGCGAAATTTCTATCCGAAGATTGGGATTATTGATTAGAGGTAGCCTACATAGTGAACGTAAGAAATTTTAATGAGAGGAATTCATTTGAAATTTATATTAAAAATATATTTTTGAAATATAAATAGTGGCCAATTTGAAAGACTATTCATAAACGTTCCCTATACAGTTTTAAACATAGCTCAAATATTTTCTAGACGTGCACATTCCTTGTTTTCTACGATAGCTCATTTTCTGATTGAAAAAAGAAAAGTTTTTGAATACTTGATCATTTCATCAAGTCACAGCTTCCGACAAAAGAATTGAACGAACTTTCAAAGAGTAAAAAAAAACTTTTAAAATTAAATTTAAGAAATAACGCACGTGTTAATAATTTAAAATGCGATTCTTTTCAAGTTTAATTCGCGAAAGGATTTACGGGCCTCGGGAGAGTTTCTGGCGCCGTAAATCATACTTTCCTTACTTTCTTGGAGAAAGTATTCCAGAACAAATTGCCTTTGGCAGGATTTTGAGGAAATGGAATTTTGAAAGCACTCCGCTAATGGTCAGAGCTATTGTATCAGCGGTGTTTGTAAGAAGCCAGTAAATCACAGGGTGTTTGTAAGTTCGAAACATATTTTATTGGAGAAAATATACTTTATTATTTCTTGTTTATTTTTGTAGCAAATGTATGCATGAACGTTAGGCTTGAACAAAACGTTTACTTTCAATAAATTACCTCCCTGACAAATCCCAACATGTTCTGCTCCGTCAAGGATAAGTGGCGCAGTGAGTCCACGGAGGAACATCAGTCGCTGAAGAAACCAAGAGAACATCAGAAAAACATGACTTTGAAAGAAAAGAAATGCGCTCAAATCCAGCGGAATTTCAGCTAGCATCACCAGATCGTCGAACGGAATTTCATGAACAGGTCATGCAACAGTGTGACTTTGCTTTTCATTTTGTTCAGTGATGAAGCGAATTTTTATGTTTTTTGTGTTTTATCGGCAAAAAGCAAGGGTCGAGAAAAAAAATAAAACATCGAACCCATTATATTTTGGCGAGGAATTTGGAAAAATCGAATAATTGGTCCTTTCTTTTTCCTAACAAGTGTGACAGCATTACTACGCGTCCTAAGTGAAGACAGTTCTCTTCCTGGTCGCCGTGTCAGCTAGGAGCTTCCTCAGAGCTAAGGGTGATGGAGAGGTGGCCAGAACGTAGCCTTACCTCTCGGCACGTTAATGATTTGGCTGATACGTGATCACCAGATCGGCTGTTGCGACAATTCTATAATTCCTTTGCTTAAAAAATTGTGTATTACGACATGTGTTCAGAAAGTAACGAGAATTTTTAAATTTCGCAGGCTTGGAGAGTCCTATTGTCAAACATTTTGTTTTATTATGTTGGTATACATGCCCTTGAAGTATGATAAAACTTTCAGCTGTTTTCATTGTTGACTTTTATCTGTGATAACCACTAAGGTTAGACGTGTTTTTATGAGCTCGGCGATTTTCGTTTGTTAAAAGAAATGGATCAAAGAATTTGTATCAAATTTTGTGATAAAAATGGAATAAAATGTAACAAACTGTGTGAAAGGTTAACAAAGGCCTATGGCGAGTCTGCTATGAGTAAAGCAAGAGTTTACGAGTGGTATAAGCGTTTCCATGAAGGCCGTGAAGACGTTGAAGATGACGAACGCCCTGGACACCCCAGCACATCAACAACTGATGAAAACGTGGAAAAAGTGAAAGAAATTGTTATGAACAATCGCGCAATCACAATTAGAGAGATCGCTAATGATGTTGGTATATCGATTGGATCATGTCATGACATTGTTTCCAATGTTTTGTGTATGAAACGCGTGACAGCAAAATTTGTTCCAAAGTTGTTGAATTTTGAAAAAAAACAGCGGCGAATGGAAGTTGCTAAGAAGTCACTAAATGAAGTCAACGACGATGCAGAATTATTGAAACTTATTATAACAGGTGACAAAACATTGGTTTACGGATATGACGTCGAAACTAAGGCTCAGTCATCCCAGTGGAAGCATTCTGGCTCGCCAAGACCGAAAAATGCTCGTCATGTGCGGTCGAACGTGAAGGTTATGCTCACTGTGTCCTTCGATATTAATGGCATAGTGCATCATAAATTCCTGCCACCAGGTGAAACGGTCAATAAGGAGTACTACCCACAAGTTCAACGCCGTTTGCGTGAAGCAATCCGAAAAAAACGCCCGGATCTGTGGAAAAACAATTCATGGCTTTTGCACCACGATAAGCATTGTTTTGTACCAGCTTTTGCACTTCATTGCTTGTACGTGAATTTTTGGCCAAAAACAGTACTGTAATAATTCCCCAGCCTTCATATTCGCCAGACATGGCTCCGTGTGACTTTTTCCAATTTCCAAAAATAAAGAGAATCTTAAAGGGCCGTAGTTTTACAGCCGTAGATGACATTAAAAGCGCATCGCTGAAAGAACTAAAGGCTATCTCAAAGATCGAGTTTGAGAAGCATTTCGAGGATTGGAAGAAGCGCTGGCACAAGTGCATAATCTCCAATGGAAGCAATTTTGAAGACGACAACATCAATGTAGAAGAATAAATAAATATTTTGTTCAAAAAATTAAAATTCTCGTTACTTTCTGAACACACCTCGTACATTTTAGATTAATGTAACATTAAAAGAAAAGTAGGTGTATCACTTTTATCGTGCGAAGTTAAATAAGTACGAAATGAGCGAAGGAAATATTCCTTTCGTAAAGGGTTATTCAAACAGCTATAAGACCCAGACTTAGGACCATAAACGGGGCACCGATCGTAACTTCTAAAATAATTTTGTGCCAAGTTTGATTTTTGCTTTCAATGTACAAGATTCTAACAAAAGTCGTACCGTATAATAAAATTACTTTGAAACCAAAAATTTTAGACACACGGTAATCCTGAAAACTAATAATACGAAAGACATTGTGGATCGTTACAGAGTTAATGCTGAAACGTCAGGAGACAGGCAAGTCTGACGTCACCGGTCTGCTGCTTTGGCAGTTTTCTGAGACAGAATTGAAAAGTGATATCATACTTTGGTAAAATCTTGGCTGCACTTACTACATTTATCATTTGGTATGTCGGTAAAACAAAAAGTTTATAATACGAAAACAGGACTTTGTAAAAATTGTTGTTGCGTGCGCGCGCTTTGGTGTGTGTTTTTGTTAGTTCAGAAATGTTGTTCCTTTGTCTCGTAATATTTAGAACGAAAAGTGTTAAAATGCGTTAACGTGTATTTAAAACAAAACGTTAAAAATTATCTTCTAAACAAAGAAGAAATAAATCTAAAACACATTGTACATTATTGTTATACGAGTATACGAACAAGTCCGACACAGAAGTGCTATAGTTAATATACTCGCATTAATAGGATTTAATTCGTGGAAGGATTAAACGGCAGAAAGAGGATTCTCGGACTTTATGTAACAAAGTTGCACGCTAAAGAACGGAATCCAGAGCAAATAGCACATTACATGTATTGTTATAGAATAAGCAAACAGTGTAATATTACTTAAGGGACACTCATTCCTGAAGCGCACTATCTCACTGGGAACATTCATTCGTTCGAACACTTCAGAAAAACAAACTGGTAATTATGTTGAAGGCCTAATTTCACTTAAATATGTTAAGATTTTATCAAACGAGTAAAAATTAATTTACATTTTAGATATGATGGTGAAGTAATCGAATCAATTCAAAATAAAAGTGATAAGAAACCATAAAGAAATTGTTCTTTGATTAAAACTTTGTATTCACGCCGATACATTGAAACATTTGTGTGTGTGTGTGTGTGTGTGTGTGTGTGTGTGTGTGTGTGTGTGTGTGTGTGTGTGTGTGTGTGTGTGTGTGTGTGTGTGTGTGTGTGTGTGTGTGTGTGTGTGTGTGTGTGTGTGTTGTGTGTGTGTGTGTGTGTGTGTGTGTGTGTGTGTGTGTGTGTGTGTGTGTGTGTGTGTGTGTGTGTGTGTGTGTGTGTGTGTGTGTGTGTGTGTGTGTGTGTGTGTGTGTGTGTGTGTGTGTGTGTGTGTGTGTGTGTGTGTGTGTGTGTGTGTGTGTGTGTGTGTGTGTGTGTGTGTGTGTGTGTGTGTGTGTGTGTGTGTGTGTGTGTGTGTGTGTGTGTGTGTGTGTGTGTGTGTGTGTGTGTGTGTGTGTGTGTGTGTGTGTGTGTGTGTGTGTGTGTGTGTGTGTGTGTGTGTGTGTGTGTGTGTGTGTGTGTGTGTGTGTGTGTGTGTGTGTGTGCGTGCGCGCGCGCGCGATTGATTTTACAACAGTTCTAAAACAGACTTCACTTGTCCGCCCTTAGAGTAAACCGTGCATTTATTTAAGGAAATTAATCAAGATAATTTGTTTAGTATTTTTAAAGTAGTGTTTTTATTTTGTTTATTTTAAAGCTCCCTTCTTTTCATTATACTTATCTATGTGTAGTTTTCCCAGTAACTTAAATTAATGTCTTCAATTAAAATTAGAATGTTAATGATTTTGTTAAATCAATCGTATATTCATATAACCACTAAGGAAGCACATACCAAAACATTATTGACAGTAAAATTAAGGAATTAATAATACTATAAGCGATTAATTGCACTAACATAATGGCTATGTTTCATCAAAAACAAATTGTGGACTAATAAAATTATATTTCATTTTAATTTTTCATTTTATTTCAAAATGATTACAACAATTTGAAAATGTACGTCTCTATATTTGAGGAAACATGAATGTCAAAAACAAGGGAAATTATTTCCAACCCTAAGCAAAGTTTAATTATCTCATTTGGCTGAACTCAAAGACCTGAGGGCGCAACGTGCAGCTAGCTTATCATTAACTTCATTTGTAATTTACAATTTTCCTTTTATTAAAAAACATTTTTACTTTTTACCTTATTTTATATTTACTAAGAACTCGGCTGAAATATTAAAAAACATTATGTTTTTTCGTGACTTTATTTTAAATAATACATTTATTTTAAAGTTGTAACAAATTAAAATATTATAATCATAATATATAAAAGAAGTCTGACTGACTGACTGACTGACTGATTCATAATCAACGCAGAGCCAAAGCTATTTTAGCTAGCAACTTGAAATTTTGAGGGTACATTTATGTTACCATATGGGCGTGCACTAAGAAAGGATTTTTGAAAAATTTGATTTTAACGCCATTAAACTACTTACCCAGTCCCACTTTAATAATCAACATAATGCCAAGACATTAAGGTTGTGCGATCAAAAAAACAATTATGGATATTTTGGCTTAAAATAACTCACACATGTTTGGAGACATGTTATTTTCACATATAAATTTAAAAAAATTTTTTTAGCGTTTTAGGGGGTTTTAAATGGTATTTTTTGTGTTTTAGTCAATCCACACCCACGTGTAAACGGAAGAAGCAATTTAAACCAAATTTTGGAGTTATATGCTACTAAACATGACCAATACCTTAATTACCCTCATTTTGCCATATCGAACATTTTTAAAAAAACTGTTTTTTTTATACTCTAAACTAAATTGTGCTAGAGACTTGAAATTTTCAGGGTACCTTCTTACAACAATGTTAAGGTGCACTAAGAAAGGATTTTGGAAAAAATTTATTAGAAAAATATGTTTTTCGTCTGACCTTCTTAAAACGTAACATAGTTACTCTTAAATATAAGTAATGAAATATATTTTTCACCATTTCCCAAAAATCATCTTCTAAAGAGTTTTGAAAAACTCATACTAAACTCTTACCTCATTACTAAAGAGTTTTGAGTAATGGGGTAGAAAAAGTAAAAAAGGGGTATACATTTTTGGCTTTTTCAAGCATTGAAAACATTTTTTTTATCGTATATTCTAGAAATATGCTGTGAAACACAAATAAAGAAACACACATTAATATTTTTCTGAATTCATTCCCTAAAAGAATAAAAATGAAAAGTATCATTGGAGAAAAGATTGTTTGCATTGGAGAAAAATATTTTAAGGGATTTTCTTAAAAGAAAACAAAATATTCTAAAACACAAATTATGATACATGTAATTCAGCATTCCCCCTGTATTCATCCCCTAAAAGAACAAAAATATAAAAAAGGTATAAAAGTTTGTATTGGAGAAAAATATTTGTTATCAGATTTTCTTAAATTTGAATGGAAAACTTTCAAGACAATAAAAGAACATATTCCGGTTATAATATTTTTTCACATTTACTGTAAAATAATCACGAGTTTAGATGATCACGCTCTTATTAATACATTTTTTTGTTTCTAAATTATTACATTACTGAAAGAGTTTAAGTTTTGTGGGCAAAGCGCAAATGCTAGTTATATTTATACAGAAAAAACATTTATGCAAACGACGGATCTTATAATATTATAAATATAATTATTTATTTTTTTGCTGGGTAACAAAGCAGTCCAAGGTATTACGATTTTTTAAGTTTTACTTTTTTTAAATAATTAACTTTATACTTTATACTTTGCAGCATTAGATACACTTAAAGTATTTAACACCATTTCGGAAACAGTTTATGGAACATTACAAGTAAAATTGTTACCGACAAGAAACACGTTTTTTTTTTTTTTTTTTTACAATTCAGTATTAACTTTACCGTCCAATAATCTTTTTTGTGTGTTAACTTAGCGTTCGTTTCGGCTCTACGGTGATCTTCAATTTTCATGACTATTTGTATAGTTCATCCATTATTAGTGAAACATGAGCTACTGAACACACAAGATCATGTTCTCGTGTGTGTGTGTGTGTGTGTGTGTGTGTGTGTGTGTGTGTGTGTGTGTGTGTGTGTGTGTGTGTGTGTGTGTGTGTGTGTGTGTGTGTGTGTGTGTGTGTGTGTGTGTGTGTGTGTGTGTGTGTGTGTGTGTGTGTGTGTGTGTGTGTGTGTGTGTGTGTGTGTGTGTGTGTGTGTGTGTGTGTGTGTGTGTGTGTGTGTGTGTGTGTGTGTGTGTGTGTGTGTGTGTGTGTGTGTGTGTGTGTGTGTGTGTGTGTGTGTGTGTGTGTGTGTGTGTGTGTGTGTGTGTGTGTGTGTGTGTGTGTGTGTGTGTGTGTGTGTGTGTGTGTGTGTGTGTGTGTGTGTGTGTGTGTGTGTGTGTGTGTGTGTGTGTGTGTGTGTGTGTGTGTGTGTGTGTGTGTGTGTGTGTGTGTGTGTGTGTGTGTGTGTGTGTGTGTGTGTGTGTGTGTGTGTGTGTGTGTGTGTGTGTGTGTGTGTGTGTGTGTGTGTGTGTGTGTGTGTGTGTGTGTGTGTGTGTGTGTGTGTGTGTGTGTGTGTGTGTGTGTGTGTGTGTGTGTGTGTGTGTGTGTGTGTGTGTGTGTGTGTGTGTGTGTGTGTGTGTGTGTGTGTGTGTGTGTGTGTGTGTGTGTGTGTGTGTGTGTGTGTGTGTGTGTGTGTGTGTGTGTGTGTGTGTGTGTGTGTGTGTGTGTGTGTGTGTGTGTGTGTGTGTGTGTGTGTGTGTGTGTGTGTGTGTGTGTGTGTGTGTGTGTGTGTGTGTGTGTGTGTGTGTGTGTGTGTGTGTGTGTGTGTGTGTGTGTGTGTGTGTGTGTGTGTGTGTGTGTGTGTGTGTGTGTGTGTGTGTGTGTGTGTGTGTGTGTGTGTGTGTGTGTGTGTGTGTGTGTGTGTGTGTGTGTGTGTGTGTGTGTGTGTGTGTGTGTGTGTGTGTGTGTGTGTGTGTGTGTGTGTGTGTGTGTGTGTGTGTGTGTGTGTGTGTGTGTGTGTGTGTGTGTGTGTGTGTGTGTGTGTGTGTGTGTGTGTGTGTGTGTGTGTGTGTGTGTGTGTGTGTGTGTGTGTGTGTGTGTGTGTGTGTGTGTGTATTAGACACTGTTCAATCTTTTTTTAACTAATTTTACAACTATGACCCTCGCATAACCGGCCTTTTTGTTCAATATATTTTTAGGGGTTACCAGTACATTTAATTTCGTAAATGTCTGTCCTTTTTAATTTATCTGTAGTTTGATTAATTTTATTATAATTTTTTTTGTTATAATTAATTTTTTTTGTTTAATCATTGTTTTAGTTTTTTATTATTTTGACGATATTTTGTTTGTAACTATTTTTAACAATAATGCACTACATGGTGTTGTGGGTATATTTTTCTTTAAAATAAATTTTGTTTGTTGTTTTTTTTTAGTTTATCGTTAACCGAGCAATTGATGAACAAAATTAAAAACATAATTTTTTGGTCGTATACAAAATAGTAACTTATAGCTTATATATATATATATATATATATATATATATATATATATATATATATATATATATATATATATATATATATATATATATATATATATATATATATATAGAGAGAGAGAGAGAGAGAGAGAGAGAGAGAGAGAGAGAGAGAGAGAGAGAGAGAGAGAGAGAGAGAGAGAGAGAGAGAGAGAGAGAGAGAGAGAGAGAGAGAGAGAGAGAGAGAGAGAGAGAGAGAGAGAGAGAGAGAGAGAGAGAGAGAGAGAGAGAGAGAGAGAGAGAGAGAGAGAGACAGACAGACAGAGAGAGGGACGAACAATTTCATCCTGAAAAAATAATATTTTTAGATTTCACAAACCAGTAGTTTTTTCCCTAAAATAAAATATTTTTACTTTCAAAAATAGATATTAAGCTCAGATGTATATAAACATTACGTTAGGTTATACTTAAAGTAGGAAGATGTTTGTAAAAACGTTTTTACAAATAAAAATATTGACAGGGTCATCGAAATTAAAATATAAATTTCTGCTCAGTTGCAAACATCGCCAGAAATCTACATAAAAAAAAACAATAATTAAAGTGAATTATGAGAAACAATTTTAAAATAAAACATGCCTGAATTTAATCTCATGTTCAGGGCCCTACGATGTAAAGCAAGGTGAAATTGATGATAATTTCACGTAACGGGCACTAAAGGTTATGAAGCGACCTCACAAAGTACTTATTTAATGGAATACTTTGCAACGATTTCCATTTAGATATCTGAAATGTATTCATTGAAATGTTCTTCAGAGATGTGATACTATAACTCTATCGCTATCTCAGTGCTAATAAAATAAATTTAAATTAATTAAGTGCATTAACGGAAACGGAAACAATATTACTTTATATTGTTCAAAGAAGTTGCAAAATACGTTTTGGCCATAGTAATATCGAATTACACTACGGGTCTGCGGTTGTCTCATCTTGCCTGGTGTTGCTGACAGTATCAGCCAGACACCGTAAACATCGGCAATGGAGAAACAAAAGGCGTAATTTCTCGAAATCTTTCAAAAGTTTATACAATTTTGAGCATTTATAAAAAATCACAACTTGAGTTAAAGAAAGTTTACGTCCGAAATTCAATTGGATAGTTTTAAAAATATATTATTAATTGTGACTAAAGCTAATGGTAAAACAATGGTTTGAGCCCAATTAAACCATCGTGCCACTCTACACACTACAGCAAGGCTACTTCAAAATGGACTTACTTATATCTTACAATAGATTTGATTTGTTTGGTCAATCACACAAATAATAATAAATAAGAAAATTCTCCGCATAACCTTCACAAAAATAATTGCGGTCGCACCGAGGGACGGTCCCGATTAATTCGGCGGATGTGCGTCAATTTGCGTTTCCAGTGAAGGCAATATTGATTTCATCATCGTTCATCTGACGGAATTCTAAAACTGACAACCAATCAAACATTTGTGGAATTTGCGACAGCGGGACATTATTTCCCGACACATTGGACACTCCGGCTTGTCCTCGGACATACTGTATTTCAATTATTTGGAAAAAAGGAATGTGTGCTTTCGGCTAATGAAAGCAAATAAAAAACTTTCACTTTTCATCATAAATATTTCCGTTTTTACTTTGGCATGTTTCAGCGACTTCGTAGATATGAAGGAAAATATCACGGAAGTGTAAAGGAACGCCTATTCTGAGCGTTAAGTTCCAATTTTTATATTGGTATTTTTTCTTCCTTTCCTGCGAGGTTCCGAATTTTGTTGTAAAACCTAAACTTTTACGTATTTAAAAATATCGTGCATTGACTTCATGATCGAGCCATCGTTTTTCGTGTACGATTTAAATTTTATCAAAATCTGAAAATCCGATTTGAAAAAATCACTTTTAGATCGTCGTCACCGGTTTTTAGCGGCTACAAAGTTTAGGAAAATTTTTATGAGAATAAAAAAATTAAATCTTGATATTTATTTAGATTTACAAATTTCTACAAGTAATTGTTTGTTACTGGGATGTTGGTCAGTCTTTGTTGTACCAGTGTCTGATTTGCTCATACCTCGAAAACATGTTTATATTTTTGTTCAAAAGTTTTTTTTAATTTTGCTTAGACGTAACGGCCGCTATAACCCACTTCTCGAACTACCAACAACGAAAATGGAATTTCTCAAAATCGAATGATTAAATTATACTTAAATTTTGTTTTATGTGATAAATAGAAGAAAAATAACAAATTGGGTGCACGACTTAGTTATTGTTTATTGCTTACATAAGATAAAAGTTGCTAAAATCAGGTATTTTTTCTTTTTGTACATTTAGGAAGATGTTTGGTCTTCTTTAGCGGTAACTTTCGGGATATAATTATATTAGAAAGTTTTTGCATTGTTTTGCACCAATTATTCTTTCATAGAACTGAAACAACTAGAGCTTGTTAAAATATCGCGGCGACTTTTGGCGGTCGTTTTTTCATTAAACAACTTTCCTATTTGAAAGAAGATAATTTCAAAATAATTAATTCAAGTTAGCGCGTGCAAATTTTAAAATCTGCCAAAAGTATTGTTTTTTTTATTCAAAATGGTACGTTTGAATGTTGTACTGTTTGTACGATTGCAGCTGTGATATCTTGAAGAAATGTCGGCACCGACAGACATACAAGCCTGACTGAGCTGAACAGCACCTACACGTGACACGATGACTTTGCGAAGTATTGTATTAGTCTATGTAGGGTACCTTAGCCGTATTGATTGTCACAGCCAGTCAAATATTGACATCGGACTTATTTTCAGTATCGAAGTACGTCTTAATTCTATTCAACTACAACACTTTAAACATACATTTACACACGAAATAATTACATTACAATATAAGGACAAATGACGAAGAAATGTTTCACAAACATTTTCACATTTTGTTATTTCTCTGAAAACGCCTTCATTGTATAGGCCTATTACTTGTAGCAGACAACTTGGCTATGTCCTCCTACATAGAGAGCACATCTAAGTGGACACTATAAAACTTAACTTAAGAAATAATAACACGGCTCGGAATCCAGGGAAACTTAAATTCCATTAGTTTCAGTAGGTTATGTTTGATTTTTATTTATTTATTTATTTAATACTCATAACCAATCTTTACAAGATCGACTAATGGTTTACATCTACAACAAAATCACATTTGTAGGATAGCTATTACATTAATAACTTCCTTCACATCAGTGGAGCAGTTCATGAGGTTTAGTCCTCTTGAGGCGGCGAACGTTGCCGGCCACTTCCCTTACTGCCTCCATCCAACAATTTTCATGCGTAAGAAGCCGTAGATTATGACTAGTTGCACATTTTTTAACTTCATCTGTGACAAGCCTGATGTTCAAGTCCCGATGTAAATCATTGTTACGAATATACCATGGGGCATTGACTATTCCTCGCAAGACTTTGTTTTGGAAATTTTTGATTATTTTTATATTCGACGGTTTTGTACAACCCCACAATTGCAAGCCATATGCCCATACTGGTTTAAATATTTGTTTATATGTTAAAATTTTATTCTGCACTGAAAGCTCAGAGTTACGTCCAAGCAGCCAGTAAAGTTTTCTATATGTTTTTCTAAGCTCTTTAACCTTTTCCTTCACATGGACTTTCCACTTGAGCTTTGTATCCAGGGTCATATCGAAGTATTTGGCATTGTTGGAGTAAGGAACAGCTTGAGCATTGATAAACAATGGATGGGTGGCAATCTTCCTATTGGTAAAGTTTATATGCACTGATTTTGTCTCATTCAGTTTAACTCGCCAGCACTTTGTCTAGGTACGTATCCTACCCATTGCACTTTGTAGTTTATTCGTGGCCTTTTCAAAACAAGCATCAACAGCAAGAATAGCGGTGTCATCAGCAAATGTGGCAACAATTGAATCAGCAAAAATCAGATTCACCGCAACATCAACATAACTGATGTTTGATTTTTAAAAAAATGACAACGTGTTTAGTTGTTATATTTCATTTTCACTAATGAAAACATTATTTCCATTGAAAATGCACAAATATTTGTGATATTTATAGGTTTTTTGTAGATATTCACCACTTATAAACATATTAATGTTAATGAACGTAAAATGGTTTCAGTTTTCACTAAAACTTAAATTTAACACATTACTTTTTACCTTTTTTGGAAATATGAACTCACCATCATTAACATTAAAACGTGCATACATTAGCATTTTAATTTTTCAAATTACATTGAAAATACAAAAATGAACCCTGACCAGTTTCGAGATTCACTTTCGTATTTTAAATTATTCGAATATCAAAATATTTGTGTTGCTAATGTATGCGTATTGCGCTCATTACGAAGGGCAAATTAGATTTTCAAACCTTCTTTTCGATTTATAAAAAATATTAAATCTTTTTAAAGATTAGAAATAGTCGTCATTTTAATATTGTTGCCTTTACAGGGTCGCTTTAAAATGTTCGTGATATAAGCAACATTGTGTTTTCTGCCAAGTCTGAACACAACCGTATCAAAACACCACACAGCCCACGCATACGCACACACACATTTATGTATATATATTCGGATAAATGACTACATCTAACCTATAACTTAATAAATAACTTGATACTAAACTAGAGCTATGAGAGCGTACAGCGACTGCCAGTCCTGGCGACCACACTCGCCACAAACTCCGTCACTTCACATTTGCCGGCAGAGACACTTCTCACCACTTCCCAGCTCAATAATTACGGCACTGGATCAGCTTCTGTCAGTCTCATCGTCAAATATTCAGTCACTTATCTACATCGACGACGTGATGGGAGCAAATTTCAAAATAATATCTCGATCGTATTCCTCTATCGCACAATAAACTTGTTTAAATTAACTTCTTAAGTTTTCAAACTACACTGATAGTTCAAAAGTGAAACATTAGATACCTTTACGTATTTTCAATTAGTTCCAATTTTCAATTTAGTTCAGTTGAATTTAAAATTTTAAATTGATAACGCTGATCACGATGGCGAAATTTAATTGTAAAATGATACCGTTATTATGGTTTTCAGATTTGAAATTGCAGTACTGCCATTTTAAAAAAATGTTTAACTGATTTTGCCGAAAAATGGTTCTCAACTAATTGCCGACAATCAATTGAATGAAATCGGCACAAATTAATGATTAAATTTAACATTACATTGAAAATTAAAATGCAAACTGACCGGCATTTTAAATTAAACTTTAAAGTTAAAAATTATACCTTTGGTAGATATTACCGGTGATTATTAATAACAGTGAAAAAGTAAGTAAAAAAATAGCCGCCTCAGTGGCCTAGTTGATAGCATACTGGGCTTTCACTCCGAGGACCCGGGTTCGATTCTCGGCCTGGGCTTGGCATAAATCATTCCATCGTCTGCATTAGCCCAAGTGTGCACAATAGTCGGACGTTAAACAAAAAAAAAAAAAAATAAATACATAAATAAAATAATAAGTAAAAAAGGTTAAAGTGTATGGCAATGTGAAAAGTTATGTAATCAACAAGATTTGTGATGGTGAAGATTGTGAAACAGGTTTATCTGAGTAACAAATGTTTCCCGCACTGTTACCGATTGTTAGCTTAGCCAGGCAAATTGGAATCTCAGAGTGTAACACACACACGCGCGCTCACGCTCACACACCTGCGCACACGCACGCTCATGCACGCAACGCACACACATACGGAAACAAGCACGCACATACTCACTCACACACACACAACACATACACACACACGCGCGCGCGCGCACACACACACACACATTGCATATAGTATAATTGAAGGAATGTAGTTTGTTATACACGCCATAAAACACAAATAACAAGTAACAAATGCTTGTAGATATGTATTCTTCTTACATAGCTTACAACATTATACAGTAAAAGTCTTTATCTGAATCTGTAAGGAATAATTTTGTTCGATGAAAGCCTATAAGAGCATTAATTCAGTCAATTCCTTAGAAATAAATTACTTAATTTTAAGTAAATTTCCGTTGCCTTCTAGTAAACACTTAAGACTTTCCTAATATAAACAACATTGCTAGAGATAAATAGCGGAGACTAAGTATTAAACAGTTGTAGGTCTATTGACGACTATGCCTTCAATTCAAATTTATCGACATTGTACATTACGGTACAAACAGCACACATTTGTACCGCTGACGGAAAGAAAACGATTTTCTAAATGTAAATAGAAATATAACAAAGTACAGAGGAAACGGTTTCCACGATGTTTTCAAAGACCGTCATTTTGAATCGGTTGAACGAATATGCAACATTTTAGCGATCCAGAGGTCACGTGATCGATTCTACCATGATATATCTCATAGCGAATATCTCATTTCTCAATGGAAATTAGTTAATGGCAACTAATAGTTCATTAAGCGGAACATCTGTTTTCTAAAGGAGACATAATAGCGTCCTTTGTTTTCTGTATAATAAATGTTCTCTCTACATTTGCAAATGAAACTTTTGAAACCGCAAAAGATGTTCAGGCCCTACAATCAAGCAGTCATAGTAATTTTAATTTTTAATGATAATTATACACTGATTTGAAAGTTTTTAACTTTAAAGGAAAACATAAGTCAACATTTTATTTAGAAAGAACATTGTTCAAATATTAGCTTAATATCACTCTACATTCCGTGAAGTAAGTGCAGTAATAACATTTTAAATACCGGAACTGATATTTCTAATAAAACTATAAACTATTAACAAATTATATATACTGATATTACAGTCTGTCTCGGGAGTTTAACTCTGACCACTTGCCGACCACCTCATTAAAGTGTTTTGTATTTATTCATACAGTTTTATCTTGTGGCTGTTATGTTTTAAGAAATGTATTTAACAAATTATATCTTAATGGTGAAATGTTCTTGTATTTATTTTTTAAACATAAATTTGTTTTTATTGAACAACAAAATATATTTCGATAGCTTAAACTCTTTCTCTCTCTCTCTCTCCCCTCCCTCCCTCCTCCCTCTCTCTTTCACGTTAAACATTGAAAAAACTTAAGAAACATATGCAGAAAAAATTAAAGTATTAAGAAACACACTACAGGTTGACAAACCTGAGCTGTAAAAACTGAAAAATTAAAATTTACATGTAATCAGCAAAACCAAAAGTCACAAAAAACAATTAAAAACATTCCGTAACGAGAAGGACAACTCTAGAAAGAAGTATACCTTATAACTGGCAACGAGAAGGACAATTCTAGAAAGAAGTATATTTTATAAATGGCAACGAGAAGGACCACTCTAGAAATAAGTATACCTTATAACTGGCAACGAGAAGGACAACTATAGAAATAAGTATACCTTATAACTGGCAACGTGAAGGACAACTCTAGAAAGAAGTATACCTTATAACTGGCAACGAGAAGGAAAACTCTATAAAGAAGTACACCTTATAACTGGCAACGAAAAGGAAAACTCTAAAAAGAAGTATACCTTGTAACTGGCAACGAGAAGGACAACTCTAGAAATAAGTATACCTTATAACTGGCATCGTGAAGGACAACTATAGAAAGAGTATACCTTATAACTGGCAACGAAAACGAAAACTCTAAAAAGAAGTATACTTTGTAACTGGCAACGAGAAGGAAAACTCTAGAAAGAAGTACACCTTATAACTGGCAAAGAAAAGGAAAACTCTAAAAAGAAGTATACCTTGTAACTGGCAACGAGAAGGAAAACTCTAGAAAGAAGTATACCTTATAACTGGCAACGAGAAGGAAAACTCTATAAAGAAGTATACTTTATAACTGGAAACGAAAAGGAAAACTCTAAAAAGAAGTATACCTTGTAACTGGCAACGAGAAGGAAAACTCTATAAAGAAGTACACCTTATAACTGGCAACGAAAAGGAAAACTCTAAAAAGAAGTATACCTTGTAACTGGCACCGAGAAGGAAAACTCTAGAAAGAAGTACACCTTATAACTGGCAACGAAAAGGAAAACTCTAAAAAGAAGTATACCTTGTAACTGGCACCGAGAAGGAAAACTCTAGAAAGAAGTATACCTTATAACTGGCACCGAGAAGGAAAACTCTAGAAAGAAGCATACCTTATAACTGGCACCGAGAAGGAAAACTCTAGAAAAAGTACACCTTATAAATGGCAACGAGAAGGACAACTTTAGAAAGAAGTATATCTTATAACTGTAAGAATGAAATAATTAGCGGTCTTGTCATAACCGAATACAAAGTTATATTAAACTGTAATCATGAATAATGGAATAACTAGTGGCCTTGTCGTAACCGAATACAAAGTTATATTATACTGTAACCATGAATAATGGAATAACTAGCTGTCTTGTCATAACCGAATACAAAGTTATATTATACTGTAACCATGAATAATGGAATAACTAGCTGTCTTGTCATAACCGAATACAAAGTTATATTAAACTGTAACCATGAATAATGGAATAACTAGCTGTCTTGTCATAACCGAATACAAAGTTATATTAAACTGTAACCATGAATAATGGAATAACTAGCTGTCTTGTCATAACCGAATAAAAAGTTATATTAAACTGTAACCATGAAGAATGGAATAACTAGCGGCCTTGTCATAACCGAATACAAAGTTATATTAAACTGTAACCATGAAGAATGGAATAACTAGCGGCCTTGTCATAACCGAATAAAAAGTTATATTAAACTGTAATCATGAAGAATGGAATAACTAGCGGCCATGTCATAACCGAATACTTAGTAATATTAAACTGTAACCATGGAGAATGGAATAACTAGCGGCCTTGTCATAACCGAATACAAAGTTATATTAAACTATAATCATGAAGAATGGAATAACTAGCTGCCTTGTCATAACCGAATACTTAGTAATATGAAACTGTAACCATGGAGAATGGAATAACTAGCGGCCTTGTCATAACCGAATAAAAAGTTATATAAACTGTAATCATGAAGAATGGAATAACTAGCTGTCTTGTCATAACCGAATAAAAAGTTATATTAAACTGTAACCATGAAGAATGGAATAAGGATAACGGCAATAAAAAACTGTTCTCCGAGCGGAGCTGAATGTAGGTTATTGTACATCGGGGAGTCCTTCCCCCACAACCCGTGAATATTATTGACCTCAGTTTAAATTTTTAAAAGCATATTGCGTCAATGATTTACATGGGCCATGCAGATAATGTACCGCGCCTGCGCAGTTTACTGTAATGTTTACTGCCGTGGCAAACCATTAGTTTTATACATTTTTTTTAGAGGGAGGTAAAAACGTAACTGGTGATTGTTACGAAATGAGTATAAATTGTACATTTTTGTGAAATTATTGACATTTTTGTATATTTTTATGCCAATATTCCGTTTCCTTTGTATGTATAGAGATTTTCAAAAGTGTACCTTCTTCTCTTTAACCCGTTGCTGTTACACAGGTCTAAAAGGGTAAGACTTCATCGACGTCAATGCTGATGACAAAAACTTTGAACTTCAGAAGGAAAAGAAATGTATTAGTGTTAAACTGCTGCTGGACACTTTTAATTTAAAAACTGGAATTAGTTACATTCAGATTTGAATGGATATAGTGAAATCAGATTTTCGAAAAAAGTTCAACATAAAAAATCGTAAGAAATTTGCTACAATCACGTCAGCGAGACAGCTGCGTGCAGCTATTATTCCTTGCATGGGGTTCTGCCAAACTTGCATATACATATATGTTAATGATCTTATAATTATTTTATTATTGTATTCCGTTTTGTGAAGCTTTGTGTTTATGACGTCATCTTTCCTCGCATAATCTTATTTTCCTTTCATTCACGTGAAAACAAAACAAAATAAGTGTTAGGTGAAAACATGGCGATCGATAACAATCGATTTGCGAAATTATTTTCAGCTTAACATGACCTTCGGAAAATTGATGTCTGCTTTGGGGGGGGGGGTAGATGAATTAGAAAAAAAATATTTGTGAACAATAGGCTATAATAGGTAAAATGGTT
The DNA here is from genome assembly GCA_022606455.1 of Callitettix versicolor. Lineage (NCBI taxonomy): Eukaryota > Metazoa > Arthropoda > Insecta > Hemiptera > Cercopidae > Callitettix > Callitettix versicolor. The sequence continues at coordinate 1,552,500 of CM040188.1, read as the reverse complement.
CGGAATTCTCTAAACTCCACGTGAAATATAAAATATTTCAGACTCTCGTACAACTTGTAAATGTTTTATTATTAAACATTTGTTTACAATTGTGCGGTATTTTTTTAATTGAATAAAGCCTCCAAGTTACATTCCATGAATGTTTGATTGCCTAACGGTTTCGGAATGCAGTCAGTTAAACAATTAGTCGATCAATATTTCCCCCGACCCACATAACAACTTCTGTCCAAAACGACTAACCCCATCACCCCAAACATAAACCGACGTCCCACTGAAGTATTGATAATCCCATGAGTCACAATTACCTCCGGACAATTTTATTTCGTTTTTATGTGTATTTCTATTACACAGTTATACATTTATGTGTTATTTGAGTCAAGTTCTCTGCAAAACTATTTTTTTACGAATTACAAAGTTACATGATTAACCTTAATCTCTTACTGCCAGTCAAACTTTTAGAAAAAGTTAAGAAAAACTACTTCAACTATTCTAATCGAACTTAACGTTATGTTTAAACTTAAATTAATATAAAGGCTGTTTCTAATAATCCTTTATTGAGTCAAATTAGTAAAAACATCTACGAGCATTTATTTAGCCTCTTTTTTAACAAAAACCAAAACAATTTTTTTAACGTTCAGTAGTATGGAGTTGACACTTTCTACATTACCAAATGTTTTAAAAGCACAATTCTAAAAAAAATAATGCAATAATTTCCTTACTTGTGTAAAAATTTATCGTATTTGTTTATTAATGTTGAATTTTTATTATTTATGAAGAAACAAAAATTAATAATATTTTCATTATTTCTGATTTACCGGCGAAAAACTTGACACATTAATTCACTTCCAATTCATTATGATGTATTTTTGAAACAATTTTTGGAAGCACATATTGCAGTTTTATTCAAAATCATACCCTGGTGCACTTTTTTCACACTATCATTAAAAGATTACTGCAGTGGTTTCAATGTGAACCTAAATATGAGAAATGTCTTGACCTGATTCACAGAAGGATCAAAAACACCTAAAGGTACTGGGTCAGACCCAATAAGTGTATTAGCATTTGTCTTGGAATACTTACAACAGTTTTTCAGGCGCAAGTCATTGGCCTTACAGACTTCGTCAGAAGAATTATGGATAGAGGATAAAAAGGAAAGACCTCCTACATAAAGTCTGACAATAGAGATTCACTACCGGCTCTGCCCAACCACTATAACTCGAAGATATTCTAGGACTGTCATTTAGCCATTTTAAAACCTGGCGAAAACCAACAAAGTTCATTTGCTGTGGGTTCCATTACATTAGGTTTTAATGGGGAATGAAGAGGCAGATAGGTGCACCAGAATAGGAGCCGAAGCCCTTTCATGTGGAGTATCGTGTACTCTATCACGCAGGAATGTCTCCCAATGGATTCTTAGGGAACACCAAAGGTCTTGGGAGAGAATGCTTGCCGGTCCAAATAAATCCCTCCCATGCGAGTCCCTTAAGCTGGACATGACGGATCTGCGGAGAGTGATGGGGTTTCCGAGAGGTCACTGGACATTCCGCAGTCATCGAGACAAAATGGCCTTTCATGTGACAAATATTTTGTGTGGGAAATGTGGCACAGCTGGGCAAACAGCTCAACACATAGGTTTTGACTGTTCAGCTTTTGACAGGAAACGATTTTGAATCCCTAGCCACCTCTCTGGAGTGTGGGATAGACGATAGAAAAGGCCAGGTCACTAAGAAGTATCACACGGTTCTCGAAAGACCTGAAGTTTGATTGAGAAATTCGAACCTGCGCCGAGGGTGCACAATAAGCTACATATCTGAGTGGCAAGACCAGGATCAATGGAAGTCTTGGGCCTGTGGAATTTGTTTCCTGCTTCATTTAGTTTAGGCGTGAGCACAGATCACACTGATAAAAGCGAACATTGTTAATTATAAAATAAAGTGTTGAGATAAAAGCAAGTTAGTGTATCACAAAGGGCAAAGGGCTTTCCGAACTAACTAAACCCGTGTTCGCACAATGTTTGTACTTCAACTCGAGCTAAAGATGACGGATCAAAGGCTGAGTTGCAGCTCTTACGCGCTAAGACCTCTTAACAAGGATCTGAACTTTGTACCGAATCACAAAGATTAACATTCTGTCTAACTTGACCTATATTTAAAGATTTACAACTTAAATGAGTGCAAAGAAAACGAACGATGATGGTAGCTTCAGTTTGTTTTTGTTTTTCTCAGAACCAAATATTCGTACTTCTAAACATTGACCTAAGCAATGAACCTTTGTAGTTATATTGGCAACATTAAAAGAAAATCAGACAAACAGATTATGAACATATTTTTGTTGACAGCTTTTGAATCGGGTTTTTAGCAAAGCAATTGATACAATACTTACGTATCGTTCTGAGTACTTAACAAGTAAATTATTTCAGAGTTTGTATAATCCAATATAATCAATAGAACCGACTTTTCTTTCCGGGAGGTGGTTTACAAAATAAGGTTTTTACCAAAGTAGGTCTTCAACCCTATAATTTAAAGAACAAAATAGTGCTGAGAAATAAGTAGACCGACTCTCTCAACTAACTTGCACATGCTGGACACGAGAACATTACTCATTCAAATTTTAAGCTTATTTTTGTAAAAATTAAAAATATATTCCACATTCGTTGTACAGTCAAAAATAAAAAAGGGTTTGAATTTTATGTACCAGACCTTGTTTTATATGAAATCCATAATCCTGTTTATTATTGTTTTATTATGGATCATTGTATCCATAATAATAATTATGTATAAATTAATAATTACAGTATGTATAACGATATTTATAAAGCAGTTCATTATGTGCAGAATTACTTCTAAAGATTAAGGGCATGCCCTTCAACGTGGTTCCGTGTGGTATGAAATGATTAAATACTTTCAATAAAACTTATGAATTTCATCGTTACCTTCAACCTAGAATTTCACATGTTACTATTAATTGTGTTGTGTTTGGACTCTTTTTATTATTTGTATACTGGTTACCTCACAAATATATATTTATCATGCCCTGCGCCAAATCAGGCATTTGTACGAACATTGTCAAACCTCTAGCGAGAGCACAAAAGCGAAACTTAGAATAAAGGAAGCAGTTGTAAAGGAAACAGCAATAGTAAATGAAGCAATAACAGTAAAGGAAACATCAATAGTAAAGGAAACATCAATAGTAAAGGAAGCAGTAAAAGTAAAGGAAACAGCAATAGTAAAGGAAGCAGTAGTCGTAAAGGAAACAGCAATAGTAAACGAAGCAGTAGTCGTAAAGGAAACAGCAATAGTAAAGAAAGAAGTAAAAGTAAAGTACACAGCAACAGTAAAGGAAGCAGTAATAGTAAAGAAAAAAGAAATAGTAAAGGAAGCAGTAATTTTAAAGGAAACAGTAATAGTAAAGGAAGTATTAGTAGTAATAAAAACAGCAATAGTAAAGGAAGCAGTAGTCGTAAAGGAAACAGCAACAGTAAAGGAAGCAGTAGTCGTAAAGGAAACAGCAATAGTAAAGGAAGCAGTAGTCGTAAAGGAAACAGCAATAATAAAGGAAGCAGTAGTTGTAAAGGAAACAGCAACAGTAAAGGAAGCAGTAGTCGTAAAGGAAACAGCAATAGTAAAGGAAGCAGTAGTCGTAAAGGAAACAGCAATAATAAAGGAAGCAGTAGTTGTAAAGGAAACAGAAATAGTAAAGAAAGCAGTATTCGTAAAGGAAAGAGCAATATTAAAGGAAGCAGTAGTCGTAATGGAAACAGAAATCGTAAAGAAAGTAGTAGTCGTAAAGGAAACAGAAATAGTAAAGGAAGTAGTAGTCGTAAAGGAAACAGAAATAGTAAAGGAAGCAGTAAAATATACAGCAATAATAAAGGAAGCAGTAATAGTAAAGGAAACAGCAATAGTAAAGGAAGCAGTAATGGTAAAGGAAACAGTAGTCGTAAAGGAAGCAGAAAGAGTAAAGGAAGTAGTAGTCGTAAAGAAAACAGAAATAGTAAAGGAAGTAGTAGTCGTAAAGGAAACAGAAATAGTAAAGGAAGTAGTAGTCGTAAAGTAAACAGCAATAGTAAAGGAAGTAGTAGTCGTAAAGGAAACAGAAATAGTAAAGGAAGTAGTAGTCGTAAAGTAAACAGCAATAGTAAAGGAAGCAGTAAAATATACAGCAATAATAAAGGAAGCAGTAATAGTAAAGGAAACAGCAATAGTAAAGGAAGCAGTAATGGTAAAGGAAACAGTAGTCGTAAAGGAAGCAGAAATAGTAAAGGAAACAGTAGTAGAATTAATAAATTCTAGATGCAGAAGACCTCTCGGATTAAAAATAATCCATTTATGGCTGCGATGACTGGACTGACGGGATCCGTATTCCAGTCTGGAGAGTTGTCAGCCAGGAACTTTAATATCCCGGGCAACTCGGAAACTAAGGGATTCGTCACAGTACACTCTGGTATGAACAGGTCAGCAATGCAGGAAGGAACATTAAACATCAGGCCACATAATGTAAGACTGTGACGTTATGGCGAAGAAGAGACAGAGGGGTAATGGACTTGCAGAACACTGAAGACGTCTAGTGTAATGAGCTCACAGTGTGTTGGACTAGAATCCAAGAAACTTAGTTGCATAATAGGTTCTTCGATCGCACTGTCAGGGGCCATACCTGACAAACTAAATCTAATCTAATGCAATAGCCACGGCCAACGTCTTGCCACAGTCTACACACGCGCTGCTAGTGCTGACAAAACGTGTCCGCTTTGCATGGAACGCAACGACCAGTTTATTATAAAATTAAAGCCATACAGCCGAAACCGCAAAACCCGCCTCGCGTGACTCGAAATTATAAATATATTATTTGCTTTCGTGACTAAAATATGTTAAACTTGATTAGTTTCGGTCAATAATATAGGCGTTCTCTTAACGCTTTTATAATTCAAAACAAAGCTTTTACCGTGACATGATTGCGTATCAAATAAAATGAACGGGGATAGAATATATTTGCCCATTTGTCGGAACCAATTTTTACATTGCAAACATATTTTCGTGTCTTCTTTTCAAATGTATTCAATAAAAAAAAATATTTCAATACAAATTTTGGGTTGTTTTTCCCCAAAGCACAAAATGTCTGGATACCGAGCTTTCGGAAAAAAACTCAATTCATAAAAATTATGTATCCAGGTTTCATTCAAATCTTGTTGATATACTAGGTTATTCAACACACATTTGCGTAACGAATTAAAAAGAAAATAAATTCGTTATTCGGGGATAGACAAACCCTGACCACCGTTTCAACAAAACATACGTTTCTGCTTTAAAACGTTTTAAATATCAATATATAAATCGGAATTTGAAGAAAGTAATTTAAAAATGTATAGGTTTTCCGGTAGTTCCAGAAAGATTTTTTTGGTTGGTGAGAGTGTTTTGGAGTATTTATTTTAGTGTTTAATGAGTTTTATTATAACGGAACAATTTATTTTGAATACACGTTAGCTTAAAGGGAATAACAATTCCTTCAAATATGCTTTAGTCCAAACAACAAATTCAATAAGTAATTGACAATGGAAGTTGTTAGACACTGTTGTTTCGCGACAAGGTTTTGAAAGTAAAAATAAACTTTTTGTCAAAGTTAAATTTTTAACGAAACAATTAAAAGCAAGATTGTCGAGACAATATCTGATACAAACTACTTTTTGCATTTATTAGTCCCGGGCAAGATATACAACGCACTGCCGTAGAAAGACAAACCTAATAAAATACTCTTATATTTTCCTCCCATGTGTTACTTTTCAGTTTATTAGTTTATATTTCTCAGCTGTATAAAACTTATTACTTCCTTCAGGGCAGGATACTACAGCACACAGCACAGTACAGATTTAGTTTGAAAAATATAATTAAATCTTATCAAAATATAAAAACCAAGTGGGAGTGAAAAAAGAGAAAATTAAAACATGGAAAATATAAGTCTCGGTGGCGTGATGGAAGGGAATTTTGTAAAGGTACCAATGTTACAATAATTTATTTTTGTCTTTTATTGTTTTAAAATCTATTTTTGCATCAAAAACCAGAGTTAAAATCTGTTTAAAACAGCATTTTGAATTTTCAAAAAAACATTAAAAATTTACCCACCTTCAAATTTATTTTTGAACAATCAACAAAATTTGAAAATTTAAGACAAATGCACATTTTAAGACCGATTACATTGTGAAATAAGGCACTTTTAAAAAAGGTAAAAGTTATGCAATTTTTTAAAGATTTGAAATGATCGCCGTTTTGATATTGCTTTACGTATTTTGCCGGATAAAAACTTTAACAAATATCCATTGAGAATGAATCGACGCTCTCCCCCCCCCCGACTCTGAATTTTAAAATGACGGTCGCCAGTAGCATTTTTCTCAATGAAACTTCCGACAATTATCATCAATGACAATCATCAATGAAATCAATGATAATTACAAAATGCATTGCTTCAGCAATAATTACAAGTAATTAAATATTCGCAATATTGGTACATTATTAAAGTCCTTTTAAAATGCTACATTACAAAACGTGCTACGTTACACTTTCATCGAAAACTTTACTATTTCGCAACTTGGCTATAGATTCGGCAATATTTGTGAACCTAAGTTTCGGGGCAGGGCCAACAGTCCAGTTATCTCACGCGATCGTTGCCGTTCCCGTTATTTGATTGCTTAATTATTCATTAAATAAATATTTAATTGTTTCCTATACACATTTATTTCGTCTCCATGGTGTTTTATAACTTCAATTTGTACATAAGCCTATATTGGTATTCGTATTGTTAAGGGGAATCGGTGTGATCCGGAAATACAGTTCTAGTAGTTGTACAGAAACGGATACTACTAAGCCGGTTGCCCTAGCGCAGTTTTATGTAGTAACTGGAAGCGTACTTCGGTAACATATACATATCTTTACGAAAATTTAAAAAAAAACAATTTTATGTAGCTTTATTTTTTTACCGAAAATCCAATATAATTTTGTTAACAAGATAATTTCTTAAAATCGTCTCTGAATTCATTTGTAAGAGTAAAACCTTAGTGACCTTTCTCAAAATCAGTTCATCAGATTTTACTCAAAATATGGGTTATATACGAGCTTCGTGTCTGTGTAAAAAAATTTAAACAAAATAAAATTACATTTCGGAACTAAATCGAATGATTCACTTATACACTTACTGATGCTGTAAAAACTAATTTAAGTAAAGGCAGAATTAGATAAACATTAAATAATTAGAGAAAACATAAGTTTTTTCTTCCGGCGAAAAACCGTTAAGGTTATCATCGCCGCGAAAAAGGATGCTTCTAGGTGGAGAGGACCGGTGCTTCTAGGTGTCCCTGGGAAACCAAAAACAAAAATATAAAGCCTTCACAAATCAACGAGAAAACAAGAAATGGACAGATATCGTCGCAAGCAGTTATTACGTTTAAAAATCTAAAAATTTTCAAAAATTAACAGGAGGGACGTCCGTTGAAGAGAAAGATTGAGAAGCGAGCGAAAACGTATGATTTTGAAGAGCCAATCAGAAACGAGCATGTCAGGTTTAATGTATACGTGTTGAATAGAGGAAGGGGTACGAGGTGGGATAGAAAATTATAAATAGGACGGGCCATAATATTGGTGACCAGTATAAATGTAGTTTTTGAAGATGGAAGTTCTCCGAAACGCGTCAACGAAAGTAGAATTGACAAAGTTAGGGAAGGCAGATCATTATACTGAACATAGTGTAATAATCCTAGCAGAAAAGAAGAAGAATATAAAAAGCATTTAAACATTAAATACTTAACTGTAATTTCCACCGAAAATTACTATAATATTATTGCGATTCTATAACTTACAACAGATAACTTTGTTCCGTGTGCGTTGTAACATATTTAACACAATGCAATCAGTAATCAAGTATCTATATCTTTATATATCTATTCATTTTGCATTTTTTGCGAACTACTTATATAAGCATTGGCCTAGGGTATCAATAACCAAATGTAATAATAACACTTATACTTTTTTAACATTGAAAATACACGGTTACTAGTTATTGTTTCCAACTCAAAAAATACAAAAGTAATAAACGCATAAACATATTTTATAAAAACATCCTATCCGGTAAAATTACCTTCCCAAGCCAACCAATAATGATAATAGTGGCAAATCATCCCTCCCTTCTATAAGCTGATAAGCCTCTGATTGTCGTTTTTCTCACGTATTATATTACATTTTCAGAAAACAAAATACATGAACACGGAATTCCTTATCACAGTTATAAAGGAAGTTTATTTTTTAATTGCTTAGTTAAGATATGTATACTTTACATTTCCACTATAGATAGATAGATATGACGGTACAAAAATGCATGTGCAGATTTATATCGTGGCTTAAATGGAAATACAGGTTTTAAGGTTGGTTCAATAAAAAGTGATTTCTTTTTTACTGCAGTCGTGAAAAAAATCTATATAGACATTTTTGTAGTTAATTTTTTCTGTTTTATATCAGTTTTTTTTATTGCATTAGTGTGTGCGTCTTGCTGCCATGTTTGTTAAAGCTAAAACGACATATCGAACAAATTATACAGAGCAAATCTTTATTTACTAAATTCATTATACAAATGTATTTCTAATGTTAAATTAATTAATTTAATTTAATGTTAAATTAAATTAATTATATAATTTATAATAATAATGTAATTTATTCATGATATAACAAATTCATTTGAACTTTACTAAAAATACACTTAGAATTATGAAATTTAATTCCCGCTGCAATGGGTGCGCAGTTTTATAGCTGCAAAGCAAATATTAGTGTTGTTCTGTACAAATGTAACCCACCCTCAGTTATAAATAATATTTTTGTTTACTTTAGAATCATAAATTAAAAAACAATTTGTACATTGACATCACTATATTCAAGTAGGCCTAAGAAGCCGCCTCGGTGGTCTAGTGGATAGCGTACTAGGCTTTCACCCCGAGGACCCGGTTCGATTCCCGGCGAGGGCTTGGCATTTTCATACGCTATAAATCATCCCACCGTCTGCATTAGCCCAAGTGTGCACAATAGTCGGACGTTAAACACCAAAAAAAAAAAAAAAAAAAAAAAAAAAAAATGCAAGTAGGCCTACATTTTATTATTACTACTAATAGCCGCCTCGGTGGCCTAGTTGACAACGTACTGTGCTTTCACCCCGAGGACCCGGGTTCGATTCCCGGCCAGAGCTTGGCATTTTCATACGCTATTAATCATCCCATCGTCTGCATTAGCCCAAGTGTGTACAATAGTCGGACGTTAAACACACACAAAAAAATATTATTACTATGATTATAGCTACATCGTAAGCGTAATGCATAATGCGATACTTATATATATCTTATCTATTTAAGTTTGTAAACAACTGAAATAAACTGAAAAGTGCAGCAACATAAAGCTTTCTCTGATTTGAAATTCAGTATTTTGACAAGTTAATACAATACAAACGCGGGCGAGTTTAGCCGGTCCGCCCAAAAAGTGATGTGTAAGTAACACGAACACGGTACGACTGCCGGAGTTGTTATTTCCCCAAGGAATAACGTCGCATGACATAAGCAAATTAATGGTCTAGGGTTCGAGTGAGATAAAGCACCGAAAGTGATTACCGTGCGGAATATGTGAAATGGGGAAACACGGACCTAGTTTGTTATTTTAATGCGGTGGCCATTAAAACTTTGTATTCCTACGGTATAATTGTAGTAATGTTTCTGAAACGGCTAATACAATAAAAACAAGAATGGGTAAGTTTTAACTTCACTATAATTATCCGCGTTACCAAGTAAAAATATTTATTATACGAAAATAGAACAGTTTTCTTTAAATTATTTAAAAAAGTAACATAAAAATGTCAATGTAGATGAAAGAAAATATTTTGGCAACTGTATTTCAGTAATACGACAAGGATGCTGGGTTTTACAAAAAAATAGCTTAAAGATTTCCAGAGAGAAAGGGAACCTGATCGAGTCCTCACAGGTAAATAAGGTCATCAGCAGGACAGTTGCCTTGGCTTACTCTTATTTTAGAAACATTTAGACTGCTTTCACGTTACATCAATCAGTTGCAAACGAGTTGCCAACAACCGGCGCAACTGGTTGTATCAGTCGTGACTCTTAAAAATACACACAAACATACAGACTACTGCAACGCAACAGATGCAACTAGATCTTATGGAACTAGTCGTACTCAACCCAGCTGTCCGGTCACGTGTGATTCAGTCGCGCAACTTATTGAATGTTTTTAGTAATTCATTCGTAAATATTGTAGTAATTAATTGAAATTAAAATTGTTTATTCTTAAAATGGCTTCCAAAGACGACTATAGTTTAAAGCTAGTGTAACAAGTCGAGAAATATCCTTTGTTATAGAATTTTAAATTAAGTACAGCAAGAGAGATGTGGTTGATTCAATTTGGGAAATGGTAGCAAAGGAGATGAGTGTTACAGGCAAGAAAAAAGAAATAAAATTGACAGGTAGCGACACGAAATTAAAAGTGTGTTAGAAGAATGACAACGGGAACTGCAAAATTTCGTAATACTGCAGCCGTGTAATTTTGTCCAGTAATAATATTTGTATACAGGTAGTAATTTATCATCAAAATAAAATACAAATCAACACAGTTGAAATATTTTTACGTAGACTATTAAAAATTATATTTTGTTATAAGCCTATAAGCTTGAAATTTCGTGCCGTACTTATACGTCAAATAGTTGACGTCGTGTACTGTACGACTTGCGAAATATGGATGAACCCAACAGCGCCTTTCTTTTTTTCCTTCTTAAAAAAAACCAATACATCAAAATATCATTGTTCTCGGAAATCGATACTGCACGTACTGCCAGTCGATTAGTAATGTAAAGTCGACCGACATAATGTGAAAACAAAACACACAACTGGTTGTAAAACTGATTGCTTGTTGTAGTGTGAGAGCGGCCTTAGGGAGGACCAAGCTATAATAAAATTATCAAGAGGAAAACTCGATTTTCAGCACTTTTTTCCAAGATTACCCAGTACAGTATCGGGATAAGTTAATCAAAATAAATGCATATTACTTTTCAATGCCATCTGGTGTTAAGAGTTGCTGTTTGGTCATTATCCGCCCTGCGTAGTAAGGAAAGCATTTCTAGTTGGCATACTTGCACGCCACAAGATATCACCGATTTGTACATGTAAATAATAAATATTTAATAAAACTTTCTCCATTTTTCCGCCACAAAAACTGTTACAAAATACCAAAATAAGAAAGGATAATTTTGTAAAGGCTGCAAGGAGTTCAAGTTCCTGGCCTCAAACCCCAACTCAGTGCTCTTTGCAGGACGCTTTGCTAATTATTTCCGCCGCTTCCCGCATAAATTCCCCAAAACCGAAACCGTATTATTCAGAGGACGGTGAAAAATCTTAAATAAGTACGAGACAAATTAGATGAAGAGAAGTCAGAAACAAGTTCGTGCCCAATACTTGAAACATTTTCATCCACTGTTTTCCACAACTGAAAATTTAATTGCACGCTATAAAATAATTTAATTACAAAATCTACTTCACATTCAATTAACGCCTCCCACAAAAGAAATACCAGAAAAAATTATGGAAAATGCTTGATTTCTGAAAAATCGTTCTTCAGATATACTGATAAACTTTCGTTAAAATCTAAAACTATATGAATCATTTATTCAAGACTTAAAACTGTAACGATAGTCACCGTTGATTCTTTTTTTGTTTTGCTTTTTAAACAGTTTTATTTTATTTCAAACTTGCTACGATTACTCGAATTTTGTAAATTCAAATACGATTGAAATTTGAGAAAAATATAATTAATCGATTTTCGGTTTTAGGTCAAGCCTTTAATTTTTTTTATAGCTCCTGAAACATATTTTTTGGTAATATGTTTATGTTAATTAGTTGAGTATAATGATCTGCCTTCCTTAGCTTCGTCAATTCTACTTTTGTTAACGCGTTTCGGAGAACCTCCATCTTCAAAAACTATATATATACTCTGAGTATACTCCGAGTACGATAGAGGTTCTCCGAAACGCGTCAACAAAAGTAGAATTGACGAAGCTAAAGAAGGCAGATCATTATACTCAACAAAGTGACAATAATCCTAGCAGAAAAGAAGAAGAATATAAAAAGAATGTTTATGTTAGTTTACTACACTATATGTATCACATGTAACTATACGATATATTACATCTGAAAGGGTTTTGATCAAAATCGCAGTCATAATCATTCAAAACCGTGTTTCTCCAATTTGTTTCAGGATATGAAAAATATTTTTTAAACAAATCTTTTAAGAAATATTATGGTATTTTATTACAGTGATAAACACCTCAATATTATTAATCTTCAATAAAGCAATTAATTTAAAAAATATTGTTCATTTAATTATAGAAATGGGCGTTTCTGGAATAAGACTTCTTCATATTTACTGAGAACCAAATTTTTAAAGCCTTATCTAATAAAATACTAAAGATTATTTATTTTTGTACAATACTCTACTGAATGTTTTAAAAAATATACATGAATGAACAACAATTTCAATAAACAAAGTAACAAAATATTAACAATTATTAACTATTAGAAAACATTCTAGTTACAGAAATAATAAAAATAAATACACAATTACACCCACAAAATTTGAAAATGTTATGTAAAAAGTTCCACAATCAATGCTCCAAGGGTCAGGAAATAAAGATTGTTCATTTCTTTTTTATTCATTGTAGTTTTATAAAAAATAGCTGCATGAACATTTATAAATCTAAATTGTCAACAAATTTGAAAATCTTTTTTCTGAAAAAGTAGGCACAAGTAGTTTTCAAAGCAGATTTTTTTCCGTACTAAAAATACACAAAATTCTTGTTACACATCTACAATTATTACTTATACTTCATATTACATTAATTCTGAACTAATATATTAAGGATTATTTTTTCTTACAAATCTGCACTTAATAATGTATAGCTAAATCAAATCTGTCTACAAATACAGCAAGTATGCATGTTGAAGGCTTAATAGTTCCTTCTTTATTCAGACTGAAATGTTGTTATTTTAATACAAAGTAAGTTCCCGCCTGCGAAAGGGTTAATCATTGTATACTCTAATTCATTGTATACTCTACACGATGAATAAAGTTTTACTAAAATATATTACGCTTATTTACAGAAATCGAGACAAAAATTTTATCATTTCAGATCAGGAACGCAAATCTGATAACTAAATCAATATGTAACCAATATATTTCACTCTGACCACAATTTTGTATGGATTTAATACATTCTTGGCACAAAAATCGATTTTGTAAAAAGTTTGGACCATTTCGTTATTCAGAAAAATCTGTTTAACAGTGTCAAAGTGATCACAAGTAAAATAATACTTTTAAAGAAACTTAATTTCGCGATCGTAATTGGTGTTAAAGTTTATATAAATTAGTACTAAATAGTCAGCACATAAAAAATCTGATTGTGTTGAATAAAAACATATTATGGGAAGGTCACAGCCGCGTGCAGCAACCGTTTTATTTCATAAAACAAAATTAATTGTTATTTGTTATTTATTCATGAACGTGTATTAATGTTGTGGTTTATGCTGGTTTAAGCTGGTAAATATTCATTACCAGTCAATAAATAACAGTGATAAAGAAATATTTTTGTTATTTTACCACGAAGAAATATTATTCTGTATTATCTATCCTTATTACTTTGCGTGTTGGAAACTTTTAAATTTTTAATATATTTACTGGTTTGTAAAACATTAATATTTCCGTAGATTTTGATTGGCTGTTACGCTGTTAAAGTGAAATCACTCCATTTATCTCAGACATTTCGGAACACCAAGGGTATTTGATATACGTACACTGGACGTTTTAAGCTTACATTGATACAGGTATCCATTTTATTTAAAAAACACTATCAACAGATAATACCATACTATTAGTAACGGCCTACGGAGAAAAAACATCTTGTAAATGTGTCTTATACTTATGACAATTAAAATTCTAAAATTTGTTTATCTTTCTGTCTTAAACTCGAACAAATCTGTTACATATTTTCTACAAAGAAACAAATACAAGATGGCGTATCCTGAAATGCTCGACATCCGAAAGAAATGGAACTAGACAAATTCTTTGGTTTAAGGCGCTAGCTACTTTACAACGGACTCATTGATTATGGCGTTAAAAAGTCATTTGCTATTAAAAAATGTTAAACATTTTTCAAAAATGTCTTATTGTACGAAGTATATTACTTAACGTTAAAAACGCATTTATCACGGTCAGTGTCAGTGTGCCTTGAAACTGACACACTGATCTCATATTTAATAAAATAAAATACTGTTATGTTTACGCGTGATAAACAGCGTTATTATTTTATATTATAAAGTTACACCCACAAAATTTGAAAATGTCTTGTCAAAAGTTCCACAATCAATGCTCCAAGGGTCAGGAAATAAATATTGCTCATTTCTTTTTTATTCATTGTAGTTTTATAAAAAAATAGCTGCATGAACATTTATAAATCTAAATTGTCAACAAATATGAAAATCTTTTTTCTGAAAAAGTAGGCACAAGTAGTTTTCAAAGCAGATTTTTTTCAGTGCTAAAAATACACAAAATTCTTGTTACGCATCTACAATTATTACTTATACTTCATATTACATTAATTCTGAACTTAATACATTAAGGATTATTTTTTCTAACAAATCTGCACTTAATAATGTATAGCTAAATCAAATTTATTTAAATAATGAAATTTAGTTCCATTAAAAAAACGTTTATTCATTTCCTGTTCACTCATATTCTGTATGATCTAGATTTTCCGAAATAGCATGATTCGTGCTATAAGCGGTAACCTTAAAAGCGGTAAATAAATTTCTGACCATGATTACGTTATAGTCAAACAAACAATAAGAATATGAAAATGGAAGCAAATGTTAAAATTATCGCAACACTATGCTTTCTCGCATATGGAAATATGGAAGCAAGTTTCCAACAATATTACACTTGTTATCTTACAGGTGTAATAATGTTACAAGTGTAAGATAACAATGTTATCTTACACTTTCTAAAATCATAGTTAGCATTAAAATCTGCACGAGTTACTACCTAAAATCTTCAAATACATTTTACATTTATGTATGTAAATAAATCAAATACATTTCTGGATTGGGATAATAGTATTTTCAAAAAAACTATTCCATAAAGAGTGTTGCTTATTTTAAGACTTTAATTATAAAGCAATGATACGTGTCATTTCGCGTAACTTTAGCGGGTTTTGCTGGAAAACTAATTTGTCTAAGCTATTACAAAAATCCGTTTTTATGCCAATACATTTATATATATGGGGGAGGGATTGTTGTATGTGTTTCTTTGAAATATCCTATATTTGAAACATTTTTTTTTAAATTCATACACTTAATTTATTTTAATAAACGATAAAAAGTTAGCAAGCTGAACAATGATCTACCAGATGCGTGCTTGGTAAGACCGAGTCATGCGCCTGGGTTGGGTTGCAACTTGGTAGAAGGAAGTTTACATTAAGGCACTATTTTACTTTAACGGAAATACGGAGTATTTTTTTATTTATTTGTTTGGGCCGGAGGAAATTCGAGTAATTTTGCAAGATGACAATTTATTTTTTAAAGTATTAAATTTTCGTTCTTGTACCAACAAGTAAACAACCTTTTATGTTTAACATCTGAAATAAATTTTCTCTCGGCTAGAATCCCAATTATCATGTAAAAATACGCTACTATACAACCCTCAAATATGAAACATAAATATAACTTCAAGGTTTTACAGTATAGTTATGTAGACTGTAAGTCAATTGTTTGTTTTCTTTCTATCACGGTTTATACGATATTATTAATTTTTTCCGCTCATTGCTGAAAACAAGAAAATGACAGATTTCAATAAATTTTTTCTAAAAATGTATTTGTCTTAGCCGTCAACAAAGATTTAGTTTTCTTTTTTTTCTAAATCTGCATCTTGTATTTTCTTAAAATCGTTTCTAACGTGTTTGTACAAGTACAGATCTTAGTATCTAACCTAGACTTACCGATCGCTCCCCGATAGGCATCCGGCTGAAAGCTAAAAAACAAACGTGCTGAAACCTGCCTAACTTAACTGACATAAATCTTCCCCTACAACAGTAAATTTATTACATTTCAAAGTAAGTGCTCTTTCTATGTTAAGAACCAAATTTAAGAATTTAAGATTTTACCTAAAACTGAATTTTCAAGGGAATTAATGACTTGTGTTTGGCGCATTTTTAAATAATTTAATTAAATCATGAAATTTAGTTCCATTAAAAAAACCTTTACCGATTTCCTGTTCACTCATATTCTGTATTATCTAGATTTTCCGAAATAACATGATTCGTGCTATAAACGGTAACCTTAAATACACGTTTGAATATTAGGAACTAACGTAATGCGTTTCCTATCTCCCATTCTACAAAAGCGCCTAACCTAATATCTCCCAAGTGTCTTCCAGTTCCCCTCTTCTCCGGTACAGCCAACATTTACATAAAAACATAAATATTGTGTTCCCGAGACGCAGCGTTTTATTGTAATAAAAAGCACACGGTTGTGGAACAAGTAAGAACGCGAATTTAAAAAAAGGGTTTCCGAAGCCGTCAGACATAAAGTACCGACAATTTATTTTCATTGGCTGCAATATAGACCGCATATGGCTGCTTCCTCTACTTACATAACCGATGATAATAATAATTACTGCAAAAAAATTCTCGTGTAATACAATAATTATAATATTACAAAAATTTCTGTTTGACAAATTTTGAATTCTCGAGTTTTTAGCGAAAGGTTTTTTGGAAAATGCGCTATTATACCGGCCGTCATGGTTTAACCCAATTCGAGACCTTGAAAATAGCGCCAATCCTGATCTGCATATCACATTTTTAGGGGCCGTTAAAATGTATATAATAATATAACATTGGTCTTCATATATATATATATATATATATATATATATATATATATATATATATATATATATATAAAGCCAAAGACGATTTTCAATTAATAATTTAAGAAAATAAAGGAAAAGACCATCAGTTTCTCTGAAAGCAGAAGACGCAACTTGCAAAAACCTTTAATGTATACAACTGGTCACAAAGTAAGTCAATGAAAACCCAGACCGCCGCGTGTTTGTATTCCGTTTTGGCCTCACAACTTATTTTGTGTTTGAAGTCCTCGGCAACTACAGATGGAACTGGTACGACTGGTGAAACAAATTAAAGGAGAAGGTAGAATCAGTTTGGAGGTCGAGCAATGCCAGACAGCTGATTTTCGTAAATAATAAAACAGATATGTTGTTTTTTGTCAATAGTTCCCAAGCCGGTTGGTTTTATTAGACACAAAATATCTTGCTTGTAGACTTCAACCCCACACCAATGAACATTATAATCAATATAAATTGTATGTTTGTGCATTATTTCTGTAAATTATTTTTGTCATTTGTCACAAAAACAATTGAAAATTACATTAGTCCACCCCTGCTTCTAATGTGTCTTTACGTTTAGCAGAACTAACTAATACGCCGATGACACGCGAGTTTTTCCTTGGCAAAATCATTATACACGTGTTGCTACAAAGTCAGTAAAGAGTTATACACACTAAAGGACACCTTGACAACCTCGCTCGCTGCGTCAATTGAGAGAATATAAAACCATTATCTACCTTCATAATGTAGAACACGTTCCTTGTAGAATATCCACGTTGAAGTAATTACAGTCTCTTACCTACTACTTTGAGAGGCGCAGCAGCCTGAACGGTGTCTTAACCACTTCGACCACAAAAGTCCTCCGTTTTTGCTTTTTTATTTTTTTTTTTTTTTTTTTGTGTTTAACGTCCGACTATTGTGCACACTTGGGCTAATGCAGACGTGGGGATGACTTATAGCGTATGAAAATGCCAAGCCCTCGCCGGAAATCGAACCCGGGTCCTCGGGGTGAAAGCCTAGTACGCTATCCACTAGGCCACCGAGGCGGCTCAAAGTCCTCCGGCAGAGGGTAAACAGTTCAACCGGCCGTTATCGGCAGTAATGAAAAATTGGTCAACGTTTGATTCATACATACCGCCGTTATAAAGATATGTGCCTAATTTTTAGTGAGCCAATATTCTGTACTTAAAACGGCATTATATCGAATAATGTAAACACAACTATTTGTTCAACAAAACGTAAGTGATAAGGTTTAATTTCATTAGGCAAATACCGTAGGGTAAATAAACAAACGTTTTTGTTGCACCCGTTATATTTAACAGTACAACAATTGAAACAAATATATAAACTATATTTATTCATTTATTCACTTTGCCGTTGTTATTAATTTAGTGCCGACAAAATATTACTGCTAACGATTTTTGAAAATCGTTGAAAATGTTTTCAAAAAGTTAGTACATATTTCTTGAAATCTTCAAATGACGTTATATGAAGAGGGAATTATTGTTTGTCCCTTTTATCCCTCGCTATGAACATTCACACTATTCATTGTATGTCAGGACTCAAGAGACTTCACGCTAAGGAGGAAAAAATTCATTTTTGTGTCAAGACGGATGCTTATAAACACCAAATTACAGTCGGGCACTATGGGGGCCGAACCAGTACCAGCCAGCAGTGGTAAGCACTGTATAATTTCCCTTCCCACAAAACTAACATTTTGCAGAAAATCTGTTAAACAGCTGCAGTCAAGCGCCACGGTAAGAAAACAATAGGCTATATACCAAACACAATATTTATTTTAGTTCTTCATTGCTATACTTTACATACAAAAAATGACGGAAAAAACTTTTTATTTTCTAGTGCCATGAAAAACAGATCGATGAAATATTGCAAAGCGGATTTTAGATTAAATTAAAAAACTTTTACAATACAGACTAATAACGAAAAACGTTAAATAGAAATCGTTATTTAAAAAGTAGCCCAAAATTGTATTTTGAAATAAATTTCATTGGAATTCCCTTTTTAACTGTTTGTAATTACCGTTCCCATATTTGCAATATTTAATTCAAAAGTTAACCAAACAACTGTTGTATTGTTCTTCTGTGCAGACTGGCTGCACCTATTGAGAGGATTTAGACGTCCCTCGCGGTACCCGAGTCTAACACACACTTACACTTACAACACTAGACTTACGACTTTAACACTTCACACTCACACTTACATTTAGGGAGGCGATAATTCGCCTTAAAATAACAAATATATATATATATATATCAGAAACGCACTATCGTTAATAAAACAACAAAACTAAATGTAACTTACTACATTAAAGAAAAGACAACTGTCCACTTCGTGGGTCAACCCTGTTTATTTTAGGTCTGTAACTTCACTTTTAGGTTTGCTACGTTCGCAGCTGTAAATTTACGTCACTACGCGACCTTGAAAACGTAATAACGATTTAAGTGAAATATCGTAAAACCTAAGAATAAAAATAATTTTGAACATTACTACATTAATTAACTAATCTATGCCAACACTATCCATAATCGCACTAACTTAGAGCCAAGAGATCACTAAAAAAATTTTTAATTGGATTTGCATTTCAGCTCAGGCATTGAGAGGGTATTGGTGATGGAGTGGACTGTACTGAGAGGGTCGGTACAGTCACTTCACTGGTGGATTAACGAGATTTACAGTCGGTTCAATACAATACCGGCGGATTTATCCGGGTAAGCTTTGTTAATTTAATTTTAAGGATATTTTTACTGATGGTGATTTGATCAGCATTGAAGTATCAAAGGCTCTTGCAGCACGACAACAGAGAAGTTCGATAAATTTAATTAGGACAACATAAATGTAACAGGATATTGAACAGAACAAAGCACTATTGTTTATTGTTATGCTGGGAGTAGCAATGTAAAAAGATAATAAGTTACTGGATGCTGTAGAAACTTCAATTAGATTATTTAATGAAGGATTGACATTCCAAAAGAACTACTCATAACTAGTTATGTTTGCTTTCAATGTTTTATAGTTATTTGAATTTGTATTTTCAGGTATCATGCGTATTTACACAAAACTCTGCCTGTACTTAAACATTGCGGTCAGTGAAGAGTTAATGAAACATTTCTGTAGTTTAAATGCTTTAAATAATCAAATTTTTGTTAATTTTTCAGTGCGTTTCCTTAAAAAAAACACTTCTACAACATTTTTGTTCACAAAGTATTGATTATAAACAACAAAAACGCCAAACCTGATGCTGAATTTCGTTTAACACCTACACCAGAACTTCTCTAGATTTCCTGCCTTCTTGATCAGTGAGCTGATCCAGTGCAACTGTTGCCTTATGTTGGCGCTCTAGCAAAGACTTAGCTTTGGGGGGAGGAATTGCCTGAACAATTTTAGACAAAATTTGCAACTTTTCTTGTTGTGCTTGTAAATTTTTTTATTTCAAATTATTTTTTACTTTTTTAAATATTCCAATACTTATAAATTATTTTTTAAAGAACATTACCATCCATAATCGTAATTTATATCTGAATGGACGATTTGTAATTTATAATTAAATAACTGTAATTTATATCATAATGAACGGTTTGTAGTTTATAATTAAATAATTGTAATTGATATCATAATGAACGGTTTGTAGTTTATAATTAAATAATTGTAATTGATATCATAATGAACGGTTTGTAGTTTATAATTAAATAATTGTAATTGATATCATAATGAACGGTTTGTAGTTTATAATTAAATAACTGTAATTTATATCATAATGAACGGTTTGTAGTTTATAATTAAATAACTGTAATTTATATCATAATGAACGGTTTGTAGTTTATAATTAAATAATTGTAATTGATATCATAATGAACGGTTTGTAGTTTATAATTAAATAATTGTAATTGATATCATAATGAACGGTTTGTAGTTTATAATTAAATAATTGTAATTGATATCATAATGAACGGTTTGTAGTTTATAATTAAATAATTGTAATTGATATCATAATGAACGGTTTGTAGTTTATAATTAAATAACTGTAATTTATATCATAATGAACGGTTTGTAGTTTATAATTAAATAACTGTAATTTATATCATAATGAACGGTTTGTAGTTTATAATTAAATAATTGTAATTGATATCATAATGAACGGTTTGTAGTTTATAATTAAATAACTGTAATTTATATCATAATGAACGGTTTGTAGTTTATAATTAAATAATTGTAATTGATATCATAATGAACGGTTTGTAGTTTATAATTAAATAACTGTAATTTATATCATAATGAACGGTTTGTAGTTTATAATTAAATAATTGTAATTGATATCATAATGAATGGTTTGTAGTTTATAATTAAATAACTGTAATTTATATCATAATGAACGGTTTGTAGTTTATAATTAAATAACTGTAATTGATATCGTAATGAACGGTTTGTAGTTTATAATTAAATAACTGTAATTGATATCATAATGAACGGTTTGTAGTTTATAATTAAATAACTGTAATTGATATCATAATGAACGGTTTGTAGTTTATAATTAAATAACTGTAATTGATATCATAATGAACGGTTTGTAGTTTATAATTAAATAACTGTAATTGATATCATAATGAACGGTTTGTAGTTTATAATTAAATAACTGTAATTGATATCATAATGAACGGTTTGTAGTTTATAATTAAATAACTGTAATTTATATCATAATTAACGGTTTGTAGTTTATAATTAAATAACTGTAATTTATATCATAATTAACGGTTTGTAGTTTATAATTAAATAACTGTAATTGATATCATAATGAACGGTTTGTAGTTTATAATTAAATAACTGTAATTGATATCATAATGAACGGTTTGTAGTTTATAATTAAATAACTGTAATTTATATCATAATTAACGGTTTGTAGTTTATAATTAAATAACTGTAATTGATATCATAATGAACGGTTTGTAGTTTATAATTAAATAACTGTAATTGATATCATAATGAACGGTTTGTAGTTTATAATTAAATAACTGTAATTTATATCATAATGAACGGTTTGTAGTTTATAATTAAATAACTGTAATTGATATCATAATGAACGGTTTGTAGTTTATAATTAAATAATTGTAATTGATATCATAATGAACGGTTTGTAGTTTATAATTAAATAATTGTAATTTATATCATAATGAACGGTTTGTAGTTTATAATTAAATAACTGTAATTGATATCATAATGAACGGTTTGTAGTTTATAATTAAATAACTGTAATTGATATCATAATGAACGGTTTGTAGTTTATAATTAAATAACTGTAATTTATATCATAATTAACGGTTTGTAGTTTATAATTAAATAATTGTAATTGATATCATTATGAATTATTTGTGATTTATAATTAAATTATTGTAATTTACTTCTTAATGAACGATTTGTACTTTATAATAAACAATTGTAATTTATATCATAATAAACGATTTGTGATTTATAATTAAATTATTATATATATATATATATTATTGTATATATATATATATATATACAAATATATATATATATTTTTTTTTTTTTTTTTTTTTTTTTTTTTTTTTTTTTGTCTGACTGTTGTGCACACTTGGGCTAATGCAGACGGTGGGATGATTTATATTGTATGAAAATGCCAAGCCCTCGCCGGGAATCGAACCCGGGTCCTCGGGTGTGAAAGCCTAGTACGCTAACCACTAGACCACCGAGGCGGCTTTAAATTATTATAATTTACTTAGTAATGAACGACTAACAATTATAATTTTATATAATAAAAAAATTTGAAATGAACTAGCAATTCATAATGGACGATTTGTTATTTATATTTAATTGTAATGTACATCATAATGAACGGTTTAGAATTCATAATTAATTGTAATTTACTATGTACTTGAAATATTTACGAGCGATGAAAATGAACTAAAATATTACCTTATAAATCTCTGGCTTATAAATTTTGTGGAAGTCTTTTGTAATTATTGATAACTTTAATCTACAAATAAACAACACATTTAAATATAATCAAGCACATAATTTGCTAATTTTGTTCACATCTACTGAATTCAAAATGTACGGTTGTAAGTTTAGCAATTTTTGAATGTGTCCTAATACACGCTACGCTCGGCATACAGTGAAGAAAAGCTTATGCACAATTTTTACTCCAATTTTAAAGTAAACAAATCAAACAATTGTATTTCCTGGAGATAGGGTAAAACAAATAAAATCATCGATTTCTCTATCTAATGTTTATACGCTACAGGACAGTTAGACCTATATTAGGCTATTTTTAAATGTTGCAATTAAATAATACAGATAATGTTACTACAAAATTTATATGCTTTTATTTCCTTGCCGCTAATCTGGACTTAACTTCAGTCGATTGATAATTGATAAACAATTATTTTTTAAAGTAAAATTCAACAATCCCTCTTGTTCTCCGGCATACTAGTTTAACGAATTAGGCCGTTACACTTACCAAAGCGCGGTTGTGTTCCAGAACGTTCCCGTGATAAATCTGAAAATGAAAAGAATAAAATTAATAAAAATCAATCTAACCAGATATTTCACTAAGGAAAGTAAAACTTACAGCAGTGACTGTACACTCGAACCTGTGAACTTGAGGTGCACACGTTCAGAAATGCAGCAGATTATCTGGTGTTAGTCACTTTGTACACAATTTTAATTCAAATTTTAACATCTCAAAACATTTTCTAAAGTTAAGGAACAGTTCATTTTTACAGTGTTATCGTAAAGGCAGCTCCAATAAATAAAACATTTTCTAAAAGAAACTCGCTGTTAATACCAAACAGTATTTTAAAGAAGTTATATCTTTCTGAAGATACTGTTTTCTTTGTACTAACTTTGATGTTATGTTTATTTTTATCGTTTAAGAATCATATTGTACACAGCACTAAAAACCGTAAAAAAAGGAATAAAGTACAAAATAAAAATATTTTAAAAATTTACCGTGAAATCGACTGAATCGTAGATTTTTTTTAATTGCAACTCATTAGCAAAATCAAAAATATAATAAATTGTTTGCTAAATAACTGGTTTTAATACATATATTCTGTGTTTCCTTAGAAACAGACAAAGATTTGGTAGCTTTGCTCTTTTGAGTTTCAAAATGGCGGCAAAGTTAAAGTTCAACTAAAAACAATAATAATAAAAGAAGATGTAATTCATTTAAACAGTTTATTTGATAATGACACAACACTTACGATAAAAAACAAATCGAAATGGCGGCTAGTAAGAAGCTATGAAATGAAAGAATCAACATTCGTGAAATAAATAACATACATAGATTTGTTTATTATTTTTGATTATTTTATCGTTTTACGATAAGAAAAGAATTTACAGGACATCATGATTTTACCGTAGTAAATATTTACTTCCACAACAGTGTCTCTTGTTAGAAAGAAGAGGATCACATCACGTGACGGCTCCTTGTTGTATCGCTCAAGCCTCACAAGTTAATTCTAAAAAAAACTATCAACAATAAATAAACAAATGTTTATATTAATATGTGGAACTAAAGAGCCATAACTGTGCGCACTTCCTGGTCACGGGATACGGAAAACCAGTAATTATTTATATTGCTCTTTACAATGTTTATCTTCTACAATCTAAAGTGAACAAAGATTTTGGGAACAGGTCTACTCTTACGAAATGCAAGATAATGATTTTTTTTTCATAACACATTTTTAAAGCCAAAACTTTACTAATTAAATATAAGATAAATAATATTATTTATTAAAAAAATTATAAAAACGAAATTGTGTTAGTTTGCGGTTTTAAACAGTACAAAAACACAAGTTTTGTTTTAAAAAAATCAAGATTTCAACTATCGCACACCAACATTCCAGTTGAATATAAAACGAACAAGTTTATAAATATCGTTACTCTCAACATCCACATAGCTATTACCGTGAGGCTGACTTACTTCAAGTTTATGCGAAAGGATATCGACATCCTGCAGGAAGAATACCAGAGAAAACGCAGGAAAAGCAGAATATCCCGCGAGGGAGGAATAAGGTTGAACATTCAGGGAGAAGCAACCGCATTAAATTAAGACCGAGCTCTTGTTGGGTTAAACTTCCTTCAAACAAGACGTTTATTGAAGACTTGTTCAATACACCTGCTCCATTATTGCGTTATTACTTATCCAATTTAAAATCATTAAAATACGATTCGAACATTTTAAAAGCTTTTATCTGTCTGTCTGCGAATTATGTAATATATCACTATAATATTTAGAGAAAATTATCTATGTAACGTAACGCAATGTTTACGTAATGTAGGGTGTCGTCTGATGTATCGCTGCATATAAAAGTTTATGTATTGCTATAACTCTTCAAAAGAATTGTTACAGTTACTTGGATACATTAAATCAGAAAAATTTCGAAACATTCAGGAAGCTAGTTTGAAACAACATCAAATTTAATTATTCATGATTTTTCGCTAATTTAAATACAAAAGCGTCTCTTGAAAAATTCAACAACGACTTTAGAAGGACTCTTTTCGTCGTTCAATACTTTGCACTGTGGGTAAAAGTAAATAGAATAGTTTCGAAAGGAGTACTAAAACTACACGCTACAGGCAACACAGTCCATTTCGCACCGGTCGCACGATACGGAAATCAGCTGATTTATTTATACGAATGTTTTCTCGTATCAAAATCTTCATTTAATGATGTCATTTTTCTATTCCAGTGCATGTTGCATTTATCAACAACACATTAAACAACATAAAACAAAGGGTAGGGTTGCGACAGTACTAAGAAGTGAACAAAGACTTAACGGCTGCAAAACTATTCCAACAACTAGAGACAAATTAAATTGGCCAACGATCGAGTTAGAATCCAATAAACAAACAAACTAGAATAGAAATAGAGCAGGCTCTTGTTGTCGGATAGTTTACATAAGTTAGCTTCTATGAAACTCCGCCTCGTCCAGAAGCGTTGTTTATGTAAACCTGCTTTATTAGGGATACAGATAATTGCACATATTATAGGCTCACTAAAATGCAAATACTATGAAGCGTCGAGCATCTGTTAGAATATCAATCCATTGTTAGTTTTTTTTAATTTAATACTGGCTTAGTAAAATGGCATAGTTCAATACTGATCTCTGGATCACTTTTATAAGGGACCATGAAAACTTTGAATTTCAAATGAAGGAGTACCACGTGACTTGAAGAGCAAGTAAGTAAATGCAAGGGTCTCTTAATTAAACTTATTAAGTGACAAAATTGTAACTGCTCGGGTTGAAGCTGATGAACTATCAACGTTGACAGGAAGTATAGCCTATGCGCCGGAAGCTGTATCAGTCAACGTTTGCCGGGTTACAACGTGTCTAATTGGTGTGCGCCTGACACCGATTATCCAATCTATTATGGATCTGAGTAAAGACTTTTGATCCTGGAAACATAACAGAATACCTGCTGTAAGTAGCTCTCTCTCTCTCTCTCTCTCTCTCTCTCTCTCTGTCTCTCTGTCTCTTCTCTCTTCTCTCTCTCTTCACTCTCTCTCTTCACTCTCTCTCTTCACTCTCTCTCTTCTCACTCTCTCTCTCTCTCTCTCTCTCTCTCTCTCTCTCTCTCTCTCTCTCGTTCTTTTAATTATATTTTGTAGTACTATTACACAACTTTGACCAATTTATTCCTAAATATATTACTTAACCAATATAACGTCATTTGAGAAACGTTATTATGCTTTATTTATATTTTTATATAATAACCCTCTGAACGTCTATTCTACCTTTACGTTTGTACATTTTCTACCAATTATTTTCTACAGTTCATAATTTCACTGTAATTTCAGATTAGTCAGTACACTATTATTGTTAATGCAGTAAAGTTCTAGATAAGAATAAAAAATAAAAAATCAAACACTGGATTTCACATTTATAATTTCCCAAAATATTCATATTTCTAATTGTAAATACACTTTATGAATTTTTAACAAATATCGCACAAAATTTTCAACTGAACTAAAATTTGAAATTAAAACGTCGATTAAATTATGAAAATGTTAATTATTTTCAATCAGTAACTAATTCATGTATATACATATATACCTGATACTTAAAAACAGAAAGCAAAATTTTGTCTAATTAATTATTAGTCATATTTACACCAGTGTTCACCAGTTTAATGGTTGTTGAACGCCACCAAATGGAATGAAAACATTCATTACCTTGTGGTAATATATTTGTTGTTAACTTGTCTAAACAACGTGACTGAATCAATTACCTTTAAAAATTACACTTCATAAATTAAATAAATGTAGTCAATTTAAAAAGACACACAATAATACCAACACTGTAATTATTATCACATGTATTTATATACAAATTACTTTTCATTTCCCAAAATGACATTATCACTTTAAATTAACATTTCACACTATATATATATATATATATATATATATATATATATATATATATATATATATATATATGTGTGTGTGTGTGTGTGTGTGTGTGTGTGTGTGTGTGTGTGTGT
>CM040188.1:1462500-1520000 GCA_022606455.1 Callitettix versicolor | reverse complement strand
TAGAAGTTATCGGCTAAACACCTCATTCATAGCGTATAATATAACGAGAGGTAGGTTACATATCGGTATAGAAGTTACCGGCTAAACACCTCATTCATAGCCTGTAATATAACGAGAGATAGGTTACACATCGGTATAGAAGTTACCGGCTAAATACCTCATTTATAGCCTATATTATAACGTGATATAGGCTACATGTCGGTATAGAAGTTACCGGCTAAACACCTCATTTATAGCCTATAATTAACGTGATATAGGTTACATATCGATACAGAAGTTATCTGCTAAACACCTCATTTATAGCCTATAATATAACGTGATATAGGTTACACATCGGTATAGAAGTTACCTGCTAAACACCTCATTTATAGCCTATAATATAACGTGATATAGGTTACACATCGGTATAGAAGTTATCTGCTAAACACCTCATTTATAGCCTATAATATAACGTGATATAGGTTACACATCGGTATAGAAGTTACCGACTAAACACCTCATTTATAGCCTATAATATAACGTGATATAGGTTACACATCGGTATAGAAGTTACCGGCTAAACACCTCATTTATAGCCTATAATATAACGTGATATAGGTTACACATCGGTATAGAAGTTACCTGCTAAACACCTCATTTATAGCCTATAATATAACGTGATATAGGTTACACATCGGTATAGAAGTTACCGACTAAACACCTCATTTATAGCCTATAATATAACGTGATATAGGTTACATATCGGTATAGAAGTTACCGGCTAAACACCTCATTTATAGCCTATAATATAACGTGATATAGGTTACACATCGGTATAGAAGTTACCTGCTAAACACCTCATTTATAGCCTATAATATAACGTGATATAGGTTACACATCGGTATAGAAGTTATCTGCTAAACACCTCATTTATAGCCTATAATATAACGTGATATAGGTTACACATCGGTATAGAAGTTACCTGCTAAACACCTCATTTATAGCCTATAATATAACGTGATATAGGTTACACATCGGTATAGAAGTTACCTGCTAAACACCTCATTTATAGCCTATAATATAACGTGATATAAGTTACATATCGATACAGAAGTTACCGACTAAACACCTCATTTATAGCCTATAATTAACGTGATATAGGTTGCATATCGATACAGAAGTTACCGACTAAACACCTCATTTATAGCCTATAAATAACGTGTTATAGGTTACATATCGGTACAGAAGTTACCGGCTAAACACCTCATTTATAGCCTATAATATAACGTGATAGGCTACATAGTGATATAGGCTAGTTATAGAAATTACCGGCTAAACACCACATTGGTATAATTTAATGTACATTCGTTGTATCGAGCCATAACAGCGCTTGCCAATTACTGTAATTAAATATTCATCGCCACTTTGTGCCTCCATCAGTTCAGTCTATGAACGTATCAGTCATATTTACGACGTTGCCAAATTGTGTTTGTGCGGTTTCATTTATAATCCGTCACTCAGTTAGGACAGCCGACACATCGCTCAAAATGTTTGCTAATTATTCAACCCCTGATACAATTAGCGGGTAGGTTTATTCAAGACACCTATCTATAGCCAGAGTGCTACTATACTGTATAGATTATGTTGTCCAATATAACCTTACACATAAAAATACAATTTGAATCTTAAAAAGTAAAAAAATACAAACAAGAAGAAAATTTATCCATTGTAGTTTTATTACCGATAATTTACTTACTTATTTGTTATCTTAATTTATTTCTAATCTGTATAATTCATTATTTCATATCACTTTAGTATAATACTGATCTGTGTTATAAATCTTCATAAGATTTCTTCTTGTGAATACGGTTTATGAATTGGACCAAATCTAAATCTAATACAGTGTTTTTAAATTAGACTAACTATTCGGGATTTTTAAACGATATCTCCCAAATCTGGTGTTTTAGAAAGATTTAAAACACCACATTAGTATTTTAGGATAAGTAACCACTGTATTTATTGTAAATTTAATGAAAATGGTTGAAACTGATTTTATTAAAGTTTTATACGTTTTTAAACAAGTTTTTATTATTTTAAAATTAAAACGTTTGCCCAACTATAAGTTGGACACATTATGCTTCCATTGATGATATTTGCTTCAGGAAAAGCAAATATATAATATGTATCATATATAAAATTTATGATCTTATATAAAATAATCGTAACCAGTGGAACTGAAAACATGATATATTATCAAACTCTCAAAAATATTTTCAATAGCATTCTAGATTCTAGTTAGCTAATTTCTCTGAAAAATTGTTTAGACCCGTGATCAAGAAATTTTTGCCGAACTGAGAGTGAACTGTGAGTCACGAAATTATTTTGGAAAATCGCTTCCTCCGTGTCAGGGAGTAACTGTGAGTCACGAAATAATTTTGGAAATTCGCTTCCTCCACGTCATGGAATGAACATTACGAAATTATTTTGGAAATTCGCTTCCTCCGCGTCAGTTAGTGAACTGCGAGTCACGAAATTATTTTGGAAAATCGCTTCCTCCGCGTCAGGGAGTAACTGTGAGTCACGAAATTATTTTGGAAAATCGCTTCCTCCGCGTCAGGGAGTGAACTGTGAGTCACGAAATTATTTTGGAAATTCGCTTCCTCCGCGTCAGGGAGTAACTGTGAATCACGAAATTATTTTGGAAAATCGCTTCCTCCGCGTCAGGGAGTAACTGTGAGTCACGAAATAATTTTGGAAATTCGCTTCCTCCGCGTCAGGGAGTGAACTGTAAGTCACGAAATAATTTTGGAAATTCGCTTCCTCCGCGTCAGGGAGTGAACTGTAAGTCACGAAATTATTTTGGAAAATCGCTTCCTCCGTGTCAGGGAGTGAACTGTGAGTCACGAAATAATTTTGGAAATTCGCTTCCCCCATGTCATGGAATGAACATTACGAAATAATTTTGGAAATTCGCTTCCTCCGCGTCAGTTAGTGAACTGTAAGACACGAATTTATTTTGGAAATTCGCTTCCTCCGCGTCAGTTAGTGAACTGTAAGACACGAATTTATTTTGGAAATTCGCTTCCTCCGCGTCAGTTAGTGAACTGTAAGATACGAATTTATTTTGGAAATTCGCTTCCTCCGCGTCAGTTAGTGAACTGTAAGACACGAATTTATTTTGGAAATTCGCTTCCTCCGCGTTAGTTAGTGAACTGTAAGACACGAATTTATTTTGGAAATTCGCTTCCTCCGCGTTAGTTAGTGAACTGTAAGACACGAAATTATTTTGGAAATTCGCTTCCTCCGCTTCAGTTAGTGAACTGTGAGTCACGAAATTATTTTGGAAATTCTCTTCCTCCACGTGAGGGAATGAACTGTGTCACGAAATTATCTGAATGCAAAATTAAAGATGGAAAATGAAGCCCGCCTAAAACTTCGTATAATCGACACCGGAGAAGCGATCTCAATTAATAACTTTTATAAAGCGAGCTTTACTTTATTAAATCTGAGGGCTGAATTATTTAGAGAGCCGGGAACTGGAATGCATAAGTGATAAGCACATTGCTATCCACCTGGCGGGGGTGTCGTCGAAGAAAGGAACACAAACACGATATGACAACGTCGCATTTGAATATCTGAAAAGGCAACACTGTGCGAGCTCTCAAGGGGTTGCTTTGTTGTTACTGTATGCGCCTTCACATAGAGAATTTTAAATTTACAAATGTAATTTCATATTTCATATCACACATCCCTAACTTGCTTAACTGAATCAATGTAGGCTACTTCTCTTTCATTTTACAAGAGAAGATAGATTTTATCCACAAAAATAGAAAATAATGTTACGAAAATATTATAATATAAAATTACTTGTTTAGTAAAAGTACCATTATAAAATGATGCATACGGTACATTATCAAACAGTGCATATGTTACTATCAAATAATGCATATGGTATATTATCAAACAATTCATATGGTACATTATCAAACAAGGCATATGGTACATTATCGAACAATGCAAATGGTAAATTATCAACAATGCATATGGAACATTATCAACAATGCGTATGTTACATTATCAAACAATGTATATAGTTACATTATCAAACAATGCATATGGTACATTATCAATAATGCATATGGTACATTATGAACAATGCATATGGTACATTATTAACAATGCATATGGTACATTATCAACAATGCGTATGTTACATTATCAGACAATGTATATAGTTACATTATCAAACAATGCATATGGTTTGTAACACGTATCAACAATGCATATGTTACATTATCAAACAATGCATATCGTACATTATCAACAATGCATATGGTACATTATCAAACAATGCATATCGTACATTATCAACAATGTATATGGTACATTATCAACAATGCATATGGTACATTATCAACAATGCGTATGTTACATTATCAAACAATGTATATAGTTACATTATCAAACAATGCATATGGTAC
This sequence comes from Callitettix versicolor, assembly GCA_022606455.1. Lineage (NCBI taxonomy): Eukaryota > Metazoa > Arthropoda > Insecta > Hemiptera > Cercopidae > Callitettix > Callitettix versicolor. The sequence goes on along the minus strand of CM040188.1, from coordinate 1,515,540 downwards.
ATTATCAATAATGCATATGGTACATTATGAACAATGCATATGGTACATTATCAACAATGCGTATGTTACATTATCAGACAATGTATATAGTTACATTATCAAACAATGCATATGGTTTGTAACACGTATCAACAATGCATATGTTACATTATCAAACAATGCATATCGTACATTATCAACAATGCATATGGTACATTATCAAACAATTTATATAATGTCGTAAAAAATCATCACTAAATTTCAGTTACCTAATTTGTAAGAGAAGCAAAATACTTGTAACGGTGTGTTTTTATACATTTTTTGTAAAACACTGTTTAGCCTTCTCATCAGCTGTATCACACAAATGTGGTAAAATTAAAACTATCACACTAGGACACTACGGTGAAAGAGATTCATTAAAGCAGTATACTATATTTCAAAGCAAATCAATGGACATAATCCATAAACACAGACAGTTTTTTGCTTTATGTAGCTAAGCTATAGGCCTATCTATAGATTTTTACACATATTTTATTTTAAAAATTGTAGAGTAACTTGTGAATAAATAATAAAAATATGCTTTATTTCAGTGCATAATCTGAAAATATATAGGTTAAACCAGTTATACCTTCCATTTATATCCTAATACAATTGAAATCAAACAATAATTTGAAACACGGTATTATGAAGATAAATTAATAGACAAAAACGTATAATCTACACTTTCTTGGAATAAAAACATTTTTAGCAGGTCTACAGTATTTTACTAATTTTTTAAATGAATAATACACTTTGTAAGCAACCACGGGACTGTTTCAGAAATATCTAGTTACATTCTGACACTATCGTGCGCATTCGTCTAATTTCGTAGTATTTTCGTGTCACTTTCAATGATTTTACTCTGCCAACAACAGATTGTATTATCAAGCTGTACGAAGTATTCCCTTCAATATATCCACGGATATAGCGGACCACGCAGTATCTGAGGATCGAGTTACCAAAGGATATGGTTCTTGGCGGAACCGTTTAGCATGCTTGACAGGTCAGCGAGGGTTCAGTAGCTCATATTTCTTTTAAAGGAATTCAGGAGTGAATACCAACCGTCTACTACATTCTTCTTAGCGGACACATTTTATCTCCGATGGAACTAAAGTTATGAAACCTTGTTGAAGTTTTTGATAGAAACTTTTAAGCGAATAGATTATTTCTTTTAATTAGATCGACTTCTCGCGTAAGAAAGTCCAAAATGATTAATAAGTTAAACAAAACAGTTTCTATCAGAATTCATACTTTTAAAAACCTTAATTTCGATCTCTGCTTCTCTTCAGAGATTACAAATTTATTCATTCATTACAAACTTAAAGTAGCTTATATTTATTCCTTTAAAACACCATAAAGTTCCTAGCTATAAATTAGATTGTCGTGAATAATATGTATGTATTATATATATATATATATATATATATATATATATATAATCGCAGCACGCACCTGTCTCGCAGGCGTAATGATAACACAGTAATTGTTTACGTAACACTATTTGAAAAAAACAGCAACAAAAATGGCAACAGTCCCGCGCCATTTGATGACATATTCTAACTTAATGTAACGAACATAGACTTATCGGTTATGTAAACAGTCGGGTACAACGTTCAGTCAGTCAAAAATGGGATAAAATATTAACTGATCAAAAATAGTGTAGTTGCGCATCATTCACTTGGTATAATTATTTACGCCATTGCCTGCAACTCATTTTTGTTGCCGGGACCATCGTGTGTGTGTGTGTGTGTGTGTGTGTGTGTGTGTGTGTGTGTGTGTGTGTGTGTGTGTGTGTGTGTGTGTGTGTGTGTGTGTGTGTGTGTGTGTGTGTGTGTTTGTTGTTTGTGTGTGTGTGTGTGTGTGTGTGTGTGTGTGTGTGTGTGTGTGTGTATGTGTGTGTGTGTGTGTGTGTGTGTGTGTGTGTGTGTGTGTGTGTGTGTGTGTGTGTGTGTGTGTGTGTGTGTGTGTGTGTGTGTGTGTGTGTGTGTGTGTGTGTGTGTGTGTGTGTGTGTGTGTGTGTGTGTGTGTGTGTGTGTGTGTGTGTGTGTGTGTGTGTGTGTGTGTGTGTGTGTGTGTGTGTGTGTGTGTGTGTGTGTGTATGTGTAGGTGTGTGTGTGTGTTTGTGTATGTGTGTATATATATATATATATGTGTGTGTGTGTGTGTGTTGTGTTTTTGAAATATTTCGGTCCTACTTAATTTAAGCTTATGCACAAAAATTGCCTTATACAAAAAAACATTAGTAAATTGATGGTTAATTAAAATCTTCAAAAATTCATAACTTCTTTGTATTGATCTTTTAAAATCTTATTTTACCATCGTAATTAGCAATAAAACTGCTTAAACTAACATTTTGATTTTTCAGGAAAATTGCTTTCTATTGGAAAATTCAATTTGACTTAGGACTGGGCTCATTGTCGTACTTTCAATGCAACGTATTTGGATGCTATGATTGAATAGGCTACATGCAGATTTTTGTAAACTTAAAAAAATGCTTTCAAAAATTCGCTTCCGAGACGTTAGCGAGTGATGCATAAGACCAATATGCGCATGCGTGTTCCACAATAATAAAAGCACCGTTAGTTAAATTTAATTTACAGGCTGTTAAACTAAATAAATCTGCAAAACTGAACCTACTTTCACAAGAATCGTTTTTCTAAAATTTCTAACTCACGACTCTCCTCTGCTTTGTGCATTACAAAGGCATATTTGTCAGCCAGGGACATTAGGACCCTAAGCGAACTCAGCAAAACCATGGCACTCATTACAAGATACTGTGTTCTCCGGAGAGAAACCGTGTGTAGGTTTGCAGGATGGAAGAGCAAACTGCAGGCCACATAATCTATGAATGTAATACTCTTATTAACAGGAGACAAGAGGTTGAATGAAATAGTCAGTGGACTGTAAGAACGCATTGAGGGCAACAAGATGCTTAGTAGTACGATAGGTCATCCAGTGGCTAACAAAACCCATAACCCTAAACAAAATTAATGCAATCTTTATCTAGATTAATCTTTACTTACATAATTACTAAACATTTTAAATAAGTTCTACTTAAAGCGGTTTAATACTTACTTAACAAAATAAGTGGTTATGGATTCGCTATGAAGCTTGGCAAGGTTATTGTTGGGAGTCAAATAACACAACTAACCGTGAATTTATTTTAAAGCCAAACAAAAGCTACTCACCACGACAAGGGCGACGCAATCTGGAACAAAACAAAGTTACTGTAGTACAAAACGTTTTTATGACAATTGTTTCCGACTTAAGTGCTGTAGGTACAATGCAGTATGGCTGCTGTCCTTACTGCATGCTTTTATTTAACTTAATTCTGTTGATAGTTGCTACGTTTGCGGTGTTAAGACAATATAACTTTGCGACACTACTTATTCGTTTCAATGTATTAAAAAGAAAAGCACGTATTAAAACACTGTAATGAAAAACAACTAATATATTTAATATTTGATAAGCAGTAAAAATATTTTCAATGCTCATGCTTTTCTTCAAACATACACACTTAAGAAAGTCATTAAATAGTTATTTATTTATACTTATTTATGTACTTGAAAACAGGTATAATGTTCTGTTCAGACAACATGTGATTTTAATCAAAGTTGTAATTAAGTGGCATTAGTTGAATTTAAAAAAACGAATTAATTCTCCGCCTAATCTTCTATCCAAATCAATATTAATACCATCAAAAACTTGTTAATCATGTATATAACTAGGTATAAAGAACATGTAAGATCATTCAAATACGGCAAAAATGATTCAAATTATGCGTCACATTTAATAAAAGAGGGACACATACCTCGAGAAATAGAAAACTCAATGAAGGTACTACATGTCTTAGAAAAAGGAAGACGTATGAACGTTTTAGAGAACTTGAAATTTTTTAAATCTAAATTAAAGGGAGTAAACGTAATAAATGAACAGATATCGACGCAAATTTTCAAAAATTAACAGGAGGGACGACCGTTGAAGAGAAAGTTTGAAAGGAGCCAATCAGAAGCGAGCGAAAACGTATGATTTTGAAGAGCCAATCAGAAGCGAGCACGTCAGGTTTAATGTACACGTGTTGAATAGAGGAGGGGTACGAGGTGGAGACAGTATAAATAGGACGGGCCATAATATTGGTGACTAGAATAGATATAGTTTTTGAAGATGGAGGTTCTCAGAAACAAAACGCGTCAAAAAAGTAGAATTGACGAAGCTTGGGAAGGCAGATCATTATACTCAACATAGATATAATATCAATTCTTTAACGTCATTTTAGCTTTTTTCTTCAACTTCAATACAAAGCCAAGAAAAGTAAATAGAATAATTACGGATATTTATTTGGGCACTAACCATCTCATTTGACAATATTTCTGGAGTATAACGCAAGCGGGGGCTTAGCAATCCCACAGTACCTCCAGCTTATACTACTCCCACTCACCTACTCAAGGTACTCTATACAGCTTGGCTATTTCAAAAATGTAGAGACCCATGCTGATGGAAAGAACGACATCGGCCTACAATTGTATCAAACTGAGCCCTGGGAAACCTAATGACCTTCCAGTGACTCATTTTAGCCTTATGATCTATGCGGGGCACTGAATAGGCGGACGTAATTTTCCTAGCTGCTCATGGAACACAGTGAGCAAGATCTTCCTGCACAGCAAAAAGTTAGCACAGGGTTAAGAGAAAGAAAAATTGCAAGGTAATTAGCAGTGAAAGTATCTCAGTTACCCACCTTGCATTCTCTCCAAATCCTAGAGTTTATACAAAAAATATGACTAGAGAAGACGCCATAACTGAGCATCTCAGGAATACATAGTGTGGGCACAATAGATCTGCAATGGTCGCAGTGCAATTGAAACTTAAAAATTCATGCATTCATTCAAGTCGGATTTTTGTTAAAGTTTACAAATGCATATGTTTAGGGAATTTCCATTGGAAATGACCTACTGGAGTGTGCATCATTGTACAACCTAGACCAACATTTAATTACACATCGTAGCATTTAAAACAATTTGAATAGACGTTTCCGTTTCTACTATACAGATCTCCGTCATTTAAAAGCAATCTGTTTGATTTCAATGACAAAGGCACAAAGAGCACTACAGTAAGCCCAGATTTTCAGCAAGCTCTGGTTACAAAGGTGCTATAAATATACGCTATACGGGTAAACTTAGTGCTAACCGCAATTACACCCGTATTTAATAGTTGTCGACAGACATTGTTACTTTGTGGGTTGTCGTGCCAAGCATTAAATAACAATTTGTTTGTTTGTGTTTTTTTTTTAACAGAATGGATTAAGTACTTATCTTTAAGAAAGGAAATGTATTGCTGGATGCTAAATCATTAAACCGTTTTATGTTTCACATTATTTATTATGCAAATAATCATTTTACGTTTTGGCTAGCGTTCCGTGAAAACCGACATATATCCAAAAATACACTTAGTATGGAAAAGGAAGCTTAGTGGCGAAATATTTAAAGAAAAGAATATTTTGTTTATCAAGAGAACATAAATATTATTTGGAAACTCACGGGCTCACACATTGTGTAGACTTTTATTTCCCCAATTGGCTGGAAACAAAATTTTAAAGCCTGGAAAAGTGTAATTGGAAAGTGAAAATAGCGAGAAAACTAGAGATATACCTAACCCCACGCTAGGGAGTCCTGGGATTAATAAGGCGACGGTTTATCTTCAATCGGAAAAACGTTTGTAGACACAAAGTCCGGACCTCAGGACACATGACTCTGTGTATGGAATCGCACTTTAACACTGGAGTGCACTCAGTCAAGGACTCAGCTTGGGCAAAACGAAATTCAGGAAAACATGGGATTTATTACCGCGTGTAGGTAATTCGGAAAGGAAGAGAAACTGTTGGCCACATACGTAATGTAATTATAATTCCCTTACCAGCATTTGGTAACAAAGGACCCTGAGGACCTCCAGCATAATAAGCTAGTCAGTGGACTGTTGAAACTCATTAGGGACACCAGCCTACTGAACGGGGTTTAGTTGTATAATAGGTTATTTGATTAAATGTGCTACAAACTATCTAACTCCATAACTTCAAAATCTAATCTAATCTAACCTATGCCAGTAAATATCATCAAAAACCACCCAAAACAAGGTGTCATTTGAAATATATGGGATTGTTGAAAGTTTGTGTATGTGACTTAAAATATAAACATTTCCTACTGAATGTAGTAGTTTATGATTTCTGGTTGAAATCACTTTCAGTTCAGTCATGTGTGATATACTCAGTTACAAGCGATAGTCTCCATTCACCACACGCACTACGTGATCTTAAATGCCTGACTGTGCGTGCGCGCGCGCGCGCGCGTGTGTGTGTGTGTGCTCAGTGGCCACACGCACTACGTGAACTTAAATGCCTGACTGTGCGTGCGTGTGTGTGTGTGTGTGTGTGTGTGTGTGTGTGTGTGTGTGTGTGTGTGTGTGCTCAGTGGCCACACGCACTACGTGAACTTAAATGCCTGACTGTGCGTGCGTGTGTGTGTGTGTGTGTGTGTGTGTGTGTGTGTGTGTGTGTGTGTGTGTGTGTGTGTGTGTGTGTGTGTGTGTGTGTGTGTGTGTGTGTGTGTGTGTGTGTGTGTGTGTGCGCTCAGTGGCCACACGCACTACGTGAACTTAAATGCCTGACTGTGCGTGTGTGTGTGTGTGTGTGTGTGTGCTCAGTGGCCACACGCACTACGTGAACTTAAATGCCTGACTGTGCGTGCGTGCGTGCGTGTGCGTGTGTGTGTGTGCGCGCGTGTGTGTGTGCGTGCGTGTGTGTGTGTGTGCTCAGTGGCCACACGCACTAGGTGAACTTAAATGCCTGACTGTGTGTGTACGGTGGCGTAGTCTCTACTCGGGCAGAATACTAAAGATTGACTTATGTTAATGCGATGAATTGAACTTGGCACTTGTAAATTTAAAGAACTAAGACAGCAACTCACGTGTAAGCTGTACAAAGTGTTACTCCTTATAGTTTCTAAGAACACAGTTTCATCGCTTGCGTGTTGGCATTCGGGAAACACTTCATTTACCAGCTATTTGTCGTTCCCCTCCCACAGATAATTTATATTTTTGAAAAGCAACATTTTATTGCGTTGAAATTTGCGCTGTCCTCATCAATAAAACATAACGTCATCAAAAATTAAAGCCAATGTTAAAAAAATTTTCTAAATCCGTTTAAAAATGGTCGTCATTTAAAATTGTTCAGAAATTACTCAGAAATATTAAGCAAAATAGTGGTAATTTAAAATTGTTCAGAAATTACTCAGAAATATTAAACAAAATGGTAGTCATATAAAATTGTTCAGAAATTACTCAGAAATATTAAGCAAAATAGTGGTCATTTAAAATTGCTCAGAAATTACTCAGATATATTAAGCAAAATGGTGGTCATTTAAAATTGTTCAGAAATTAATCAGAAATATTAAACAAAATGGTAGTCATATAAAATTGTTCAGAAATTACTCAGAAATATTAAGCAAAATAGTGGTCATTTAAAATTGCTCAGAAATTACTCAGAAATATTAAGCAAAATGGTGGTAATTTAAAATTGTTCAGAAATTACTCAGAAATATTAAACAAAATGGTAGTCATATAAAATTGTTCAGAAATTACTCAGAAATATTAAGCAAAATAGTGGTCATTTAAAATTGTTCAGAAATTACTCAGAAATATTAAGCAAAATAGTGGTCATTTAAAATTGCTCAGAAATTACTCAGAAATATTAAGCAAAATGGTGGTCATTTAAAATTGCTCAGAAATTACTCAGAAATATTAAGCAAAATTGTGGTAATTTAAAATTGTTCAGAAATTACTCAGAAATATTAAACAAAATGGTAGTCATATAAAATTGTTCAGAAATTACTCAGAAATATTAAGCATAAATGTTTGTCGCTCTTTAAATTTGCTATCGAACTGAGATTCATCAAAAATTAAAGCCAATGTTATAACAAATTGTTCTAAATCCGTTTCAAAACGGTGGTTATTTAAAATTGTTCAGAAATTACTCAGAAATATTGAGCATAAATGTTTGTCGCTCTTTAAATTTGCTATCGAACTGAGCACCTATTAAAAAGGTTGGTACAGCAAAGTAAAACTGTGTGTAGGCAGTGTGTAGCAAAGTAAACAATCTTAGGAACATTACAGCCGCCAACAGTGTGCAGGCCCTACATAGGCTAACCTGTGCAGTACGATAGCAAAGTAAACAATCTTAGGACCATTACAGCCTAGGCTACCTGAGCAGTACGATAGCAAAGTAAACAATCTTAGGAACATTACAGCCGCCAACAGTGTGCAGGCCTACATAGGCTAACCTGTGCAGTACGATAGCAAAGTAAACAATCTTAGGACCATTACAGCCTAGGCTACCTGAGCAGTACGATAGCAAAGTAAACAATCTTAGGAACATTACAGCCGCCAGCAGTGTGCAGGCCCTACATAGGCTAACCTATGCAATACGATAGCAAAGTAAACAATATTAGGAACATTTCAACGGCCAAAATTGTGCAGGCCTACATGGGCTAAACTGTGCAGTACGATAGCAAAGTAAACAGTATTAGGAACATTACAGCCGATAATAGTGTGCAGGCCTACGTAGGCTAACCTGTGCAGTACGATAGCAAAGTAAACAATCTTAGGACCATTACAGCCTAGGCTACCTGAGCAGTACGATAGCAAAGTAAACAGTCTTAGGAACATTACATCCGCCAACAGTGTGCAGACCCTACATAGGCTAACCTGTGAAGTACGATAGCAAAGTAAACAATCTTAGAAACATTACAGCGGCCAACATTGTGCAGGCCCTACATAGGCTAACCTGTGAAGTACGATAGCAAAGTAAACAATCTTAGAAACATTACAGCGGCCAACATTGTGCAGGCCTACATAGGCTAAACTGTGCAGTACGATAGCAAAGTAAACAGTATTAGGAACATTACAGCCGACAAAAGTATGCAGGCCTACATACGCTAACCTGTGCAGTACGATAGTAAAGTAAACAGTATTAGGAACATTACAGCCGATAATAGTGTGCAGGCCTACGTAGGCTAACCTGTGCAGTACGATAGCAAAGTAAACACTCTTAGGACCATTACAGCCTAGGCTACCTGAGCAGTACGATAGCAAAGTAAACAGTCTTAGGAACATTACAGCCGACAAAAGTATGCAGGCCTACATAGGCTAACCTGTGAAGTACGATAGTAAAGTAAACAGTATTAGGAACATTACAGCCGATAATAGTGTGCAGGCCTACGTAGACTAACCTGTAGTAAAGTAAACAATATTAGGGACAGTTTTTATTAACTAACAACCATTTTTAAACTAGTTAATTATTATTTTAATCCAGATTTTACGTTGATGTGTCTGGTGTAAAATTTAGATTCAATTGTTTTGCCAATCTATTCACAAAATAATAATCAAATAAAACAAAATATTTGTATAACTGATGGAATTAGCGTTCCTGGTAAAGCGAATCGGATTTATATAACAAAAGTTTAATATTTCATTGTTATAAAATTTTATTTGTTTTGTTGAAAAAAAAATATATTACAAGATGTAGGTTGAGTATAGGTTTCTAAACCAGTGAACTGTGACTAACGTAAAGAGAAATGAAACACACAAGATAGATATGTAGTTATAATTACAAAATAAATATTTTAAAATAAAATTAAAGAATAATTCACTTGAAGTTTGAAATATACTACAGACACAATGAATCTAAAAGAATATTTATCCCAGTAAAACCAACAAATATATAATATGAATAAAAACATTCAGCCTTAAAAGCAGTATATGTGTTTAGATTGGAATTTCATTTTAAGAGAATTAATGAATTGTAAATTTAAGATTTTTGACATCAACTAGGTTTAGCTGCAATTTAAAAGTAAGTTTGAGTGAGGCGAACTTCCCGAGAAAACGTTTCTAAATTTAAAATTGATTGTAAAAGAACTATATACATTTATATATTTTATTTCTAAATTATCATTTTACTAGACACACATTTGTAAACACTTGTTCTTATCCTAACCCGAATAACCAATTTCTGAATTACGTCATGGCATTAATTGTAACTGTAATTTTAATAACGCCATATTTGGTTTCGTTACTTTGGGATTAGTAGGACTTTATGGCTTTGTGTTTATAATAAGGCGACAATTTTAATATTTTATTTTAAGTAATTATTAACAAATAAATTATATTCTATACACGCAAATGCCTGTTTCTAATGTTATCTTTAAATTTGTATAGATCTAATAGCGTTTTTTATAAAAGATATTAACGTTTATTGTTGAATTTAAAATGAAGTTTCAGCACGACCAACTATTCTACTGATCACGAACAACCATGTAGCAATAATTGTAATTAATTATATAGGCTAATCAATGCGGGAATGACAAATAATGTTTTAACGTTTAAAAATCTTTATATATATATATATATATATATATATATATATATATATATATATATATATATGATTCTGGTGGATTATTTATCTCCAATATTGAATTAATATACCAGAAAGCCTTTCGGTCCAAAGTTACCTAGTCTGAAGGTTTAGTATCACATGTTTAGTATGTTAACTTCATTGTTCCATGAAATTGTTTTCATTATTTACTATAATGTTACTCTAACCTAACCTAACCTAACCTACACCAAATAAGTAAGTGGCGTAACAAGAGTACACAAACGTTTTTACTTTCAATCACTTCCTAAAAACTTCAGTTACAGAGAAGCTACTGGAAAAAATGGAATATGTATCTAAATCTCTCGCAATTGGTTCATACAGTTTTGCTCCAATGTTTGTAATATATATTGCAATTAATTTATTTGTACTTTCTTATACACTATCAAACTTTAAATTTATTATAATTTATTAAATTTATTTTAGAGGTTTAAACGGACCAATCAAACAAAGCGAAGCAAAATTATTGCGACTTTTTTCTATAAATTTCGGTTCATAGAAAAGTATCGAAGAAAAATTCGTAAAAATCGCCAAAATTTCTCAAAACTGGGTCCTTACGTTCTGCAAAAATTTCTGTTATACATGAAACTTAGAACTCAAATAAAGGCATCAAGAATTCTTAAGTAATGCAAATATAGAAAAACCTGAAACTATCGATCAAGGTTTAATTTTAGAACTTTGTTTTTCAGAAGTTCGTAATTTATAATTTTATTTTAGTGAAATTTGAATAAAATTGTTAATGCTTATTTAAAAGAAATTATTAAAGATTTTTACAAAACGGAGTTTCAATAATTGTTTAAGAATGTATCGTATCACGTGTGATCAGACAACTAAGTGAAAATCCTTTTTCAAAGCAAACTAATTTTGAAATCACTCGTTATAAATATGCTATACAAAGAGTGCGCACTTATACTGCGCAATGAAAACATTTTTAAACTTCAGTTACAATAAATTAAACAGATTCTATCAAAATAGATTTTGCAGATTTTTTTACAAAATATAATTTATTCTAAAAATATTTAAATGTAAATTAAAACTGCATTAGATAAGCAATGAAAATACATGATGCCGTTAAAAGAGCATTTAATTACCAGCAAACCATAATCTGTTGGAATGTAATTAAACCTTTTAATTAAACCACTATATTGTACTGTATATAAATTAATTAAAAATGCAGTATGTAAAGTCTTCTACATTTTTACTGCTTAGCGGTTTAGCTAATATTGTTTCACGTTAAAAAATGCAAGGAAAATATTTCATTGAACCAAAAAAATCAATAATTCCCGTCTGCAGGCTAAAGAACGATTAAGTTAATGCGAAGTTTCTGTTTTGGTGTGTTACAAGAACATGATTTGTGATGTAAGCTACTTTTGAAACCCAAAAGGGTGAAATGAAAACTCCAGAACGTAAAAAGACTGGGTTTTGAGGAATTGAATTGTCTATTCAGAAACGTGGTGTTCTTCAGGGCTCAGGATGTTAAGAATTAAAGAAGCTAGGCCACCGTGAGAGATAAACACATTTTACTGGAAATTAAAAATAGAGACTTTAGTGTTATTGAGTGTGCTAACTTGGGAGTATTCAATGACGCATGCAGCTGACCAGTTAATGTGAAAAAATTAATTCATAAACTTCACAATATCACATCACATAAAAATAATTATTAAATCTGCACTCTTTGAAAACTGTTTTCACCGTCATCATTTTGTGCTACCATAAGAATCAAATACAATTTAAAAAAATTAAATTACAATAGAAGAACGAAAACTGCAATCTTGCATCATTACCATTCGTTTCTCGTGAAAAAAATCTATGTAAGCTATCTGATGGAGCTAGTGCTTCTAAATCAGCTGATTTGGAATATAAGTTTTCTTATACCAGTCTAAACAAAACTATTTCCGTATACGGCAATTCTGTATAAAACGCATGTCTAATACGAGGGTTGATCAAATATAAACGAGACTGATTTTTTAAAAAAATTATTGCTTACTTACAAATTATTCTTGATACAACTTATTTTTCTACATAGTCTCCCGCACGAGTAACACAATTTTCCCACCGGATTAGAAGTTTTTTAATTCCATCTTCGTAAAAAGTTCTCGGGCGTTCATTGAGCCATTGGAGCACGAAGGTCTCCACCGCAGAATCGTCTTCGAAACGCTGGCCTCCAAGCGCCTCTTTGAGTGGCCCAAACAGGTGATAGTCGCAGGGTGATAAGTCTGGACTGTATGGGGGATGTTCCATTGGTTCCCAGCCAATTTGATCCAGTTTAAGCCTCGTAGCGTTCGCCGAATGTGGTCGGGCATTATCGTGTAGAAGAATGACGTTTCTCGCCGGTTTAGATTTCCTTTTCCTACGAAAAGACTGTTTTGCGGCCTCTAAAACATCGCAATAATATTGTGCATTTATTGTGCGTCGTTGATGGAGGAAATCGACGTGAAAGGCGCCTTGATTGTCGAAAAATACCTTCCCGGCCGACGATCGTGATTTGGCCTTCAGAGGCGCCCTCTCTCCCCTCTTCCGCCACTCCATACTTGCCTGTTTCGACTCGGGAGTGTAATGGTGAACCCATGTTTTGTCACAGGTGACAATCCGGTTTAATAATGCCTCACCATCTCGTTCAAATTGGGTCAATAGTCGCTGGCAAATCTCCAAACGATTCCGTTTGTGAACGTCGGTCAAAATTCGTGGAACCCACCTTGCAGATACTTTGCTGAGTTCCAGGTTTGATGTAACGATTTTTTGAACGCTACCATAGCTCAACTTTAGTTCATCTGCAATAAATCGCAGCGATATACGTCTGTCTTCGTCCAGGAGCTTCCGAACAGCATCAATGTTTTCGTCCGTGACGGAAGTGGTCGGGCGACGATCATGGCTGAGGTTTTCTACTGCTTCCCGTCCTTCGGCGAATTCCTTGTGCCAAGCAAAAACGCGAGCTCTTGACAGGGTCCTGTCCCCGTATTGAGTCGTCAATCTACGAAAGATTTCAGTCAGATTGACCCCTCCTTGGCCAAAAAAACTAATAATAATTCTCTGCTCCACGGAAACGTGCACTTCACTCTCACTCATTGTATAGTTTTATACTGAAGGGTCCGAACGGAAATGTTGCCCGTCTACGCCCGTCCCAAACCTCCCAGGCTACCTGAAACCCCACCCTTTAGAGTTCAATGTCCAACGGAAAAGTTTTTAGAAAGTCAGTCTCGTTTATATTTGATCAACCCTCGTATATGTTAGTGAAGGATTATTTGCACTAAATTAATCGTTTTAAGTTAATAGCGAAGTGTAAAATTATAATTCTAATCATTAATATAAAAGCTAATTTTATGTAGAATAATAACGTGATTGCTAGCCTATGTCCAGGCAAAACCAATTTACATGAAATTAACGTTATGCAATCATTATTTTAAACAGAAAATAGACAATCGTTCTGTACAAAATTAATATACTGTCAACATAATGTTGGAAATTATTGAGAATTCTTTGTTCGAGAAACAAAACACAAAAACACCCCCAAAATAATCCGTTTTGGAAATTTGGAAGAAAACAATGTAAAAACTCGGCTTACTTTCTCAGTTTGTGACTGAAGACAGTGCGTCAGGGTGAATTTATATTTATTTAAAATTTATTTATGACTGAATGTAAGAAAAATATTATAAATTTGAGAATTTACAACGATTTTCTTGGTTATTCTTGCACTTAATGGACGTTTTGGGGCTGTAGCGACCCGTAAATTTGCTCTCAGAGTTACTTATTTTGATTCACTTAAACAATTTTTTTTAAAGTTATTGCTGATTTTGAGAAAACAGATGTTAACATTTTTCTACAAAAAAAAGGTTTTAAATTATTTTCTTTGAAATATTTCACTAGATACTGACAAATCACACCTCCATGCCGTATTGAATCAAGGTAACCGTTCAGCTTCAGTGACGTGTGAGTAAATGCATGTAAAAAACATTTTTTTTGTTGTATCAGGGTCCCTAAAATCATAAATATTTCTTAAAAGTTAGAATTTTTCATGATGATTACAACTTTATTTAAATTTTGTATAGTAAAAAGAAGATATAAAAAATGAAAAAGAACTTCTGAATTTATCTTTAAATAAATAATTGAAATAATTTTATCTTTGCAAATTATCTTGACGATGCTAAAAAGTAAGAATATGATTATTTATTATTATCTCTTTTTGTTTTTGAAAACAGTAGCCTAACCACTAAATTGTTTCTTAAATTCTTTATATATATATATATATATTATTTATTTTCTGAAAATGATGAAATATATGTATATTTGTTAAGTTTCAAGAAAGTGTGATATAAAATCATTTTCTCCAATACAAATATTTGTTACGTTTTTACACCTTTAGGACACGAATAAAAGAATTTATGACACAATTGTAAAAAGCATTATAACATATGGTAGTGAGGTATGGCCAATTAAGAGGAGAACAGAAAGAATGCTGTTGGCTACCGAGATGGACTTTTGGAGAAGAGCGGCAGGAAGATCAAGAAAAGTGAGAGTGAGAAATGAAAGTATACGGAGGATAATGGACGTAAGGCATACAATTGTAGAGGATATAAGAACAAAACAACTGGTTTGGTACGGGCATGTACAAAGAATGCCGTATGAGCGAATTCCCAAAAAAATCATGCAATGGCGAACACCTGGAAGAAGAAAACGAGGAAGGCCGAGACTGAGCTGGAGAGAGGGAGTCGAAAAGGAAATAAAAAAAAAAGATCTAACAGAAGACCTTTTTTGATCGGTGGAGGTTGGAGATCGAAAGACGTCGTAGAACGTTGTAGACCGAATTATAGATAGATAGGATACGAATTCGAAGCTGAAATACTTGTTTCATAATTTGTATTTTAGAGTATTTATGTTAGATTTCAATAAATATGATCGGAAACATATTTTCTTGTTCCACTTTCTTAACCTTTTAGGGGTTGAGTTTTATAAAAACATTTAAGAAATATTAACAAGGTTATTTATTACCTTCTTAGGATTAGATTGTTTTATTTAGATTATCAGCGGGATCACTAAGGCAAAATCACATTATATTATGAAGATGTTTTCAAATTTAAGGTCTTTATATACAGTTTTCTCCCTACGTTGATTGTATGTCAGTCAGGACAAATTCACACTTTTTTTACCCGTTTAGAGGATGAATTATGGAAACTGCAAAATAAGTGCTTCATAATTTGTGTTTCAGTATATTTGTGTCAAGTTTCAAGAAAACCCGATACAAAATATTTCTCATCAGTGCAAACATTTATACTTCTTTTTTTACATTTTACCCCTTTAAAGGCAGAATTCGGAAAAATTCTGAAATACTTTTCATATTTTATGCTTTAGAGTAATTATATTTAGCTTTTAAAAAATTGAATTATTTTTCTCAAATGCAAATGTTATACCCATTTTTTTCTTTTATGGGATCACTTATATAAAATGCTAAAAAATTTATTTCATAATTGTGTTTTATAATATTTTTGTTAACTTTTAAGAAAATAAGATACAAAAATAATTAAACCTTTACCTCTTTTTACATTTTTATAACCTTAGGGGATGACTTCGGGAAAATGCGAAAATACGTGTTTCAATATTTGTTTTTCAGAATATTTGTTTCGTTTTAAAAAAAAATCTAATAACAAATATTTTCTTCCAGTACACACATTTATACTTCCTTTTTTACATTTTTTTAATCTTTTATGGGATGAATTCCGAAAAATGATGACATACGTGTTTCATTACTTGCGTTCAGAATATATATGAAACACGTGTTTGTAGAATATATGATCCAAAAGATATATCTTTTCCAATAGAAAATTGTATACCAAATTTTTACATTCTTCTCCATTTTAATCTCTTTAAGGAATAACTTTTTTAAAATGATTAAAAAAATGATTTCATTATTTGTATTTTTAGAGTAATTATGTTACTTTTCTAAAATATCCGACCAAAAATATTTGTTTGAACAAAAATTGTTGCACCATATTTTTTTATCGCTTTATGGATTGAATATTAGAAAATCGTTCTCAGTGCACCCTTACATAATGATACTGACGTACCTCAACAATTTCAAGTTTCTATCTGTTATAGTTTTGGCTGTGCGTTGATTATGAATCAGTCAGTCATGTTAGATACATAGGTGTTTTGTCGTGAAGGGTGGATTAGCAAAAATATAGTTTTTCATTGTTAATAAAAAGTTTTTTTCACATTCATCAATTTGGCTAAATAATGTTACGTATTAAATGTTTTCTTTCATTATAATGATAAATTGAATAGTCTAAACCCGGACCGATAAAATGTGTGAACAAGTATTTTAGGGTCAAATAAAATTTAACTCTTTGCTAGCAATAAAATGTTCTTTTTTTGCAATGATATCTAAATTCCCGGTGCATTCACTTCATTTCGTTGTTACATTCGCAATGAGGATCTATTTATAAGGAATGAGTAGGAAAGCAGGTGGGTGCGGCATGCCAACTTGATTATTTCCAAAGTCAATCAATTAAACAAGTCATTAATTATTGACAGTACAATTCTATCGTCATTTGTAAAGTTCACATCATCACAAAAACGGGGGTGCATACATTTGTTTAGTTTACTGTAGTTAAACCAAATCAAATTGTGGACTTGTGTGCTGAAAGCGCTGGCAAAGGAAATTTTTTATTTATTTACAGGATAGAAGCAAATATCCACTTTTCTGAAATCGTTTAGCATTTTGAACTTCTAAGTTATATGTAAAAGACGAAAATGAACTATAATTGTCGTTTTACAAAAATGGGCGACATAAAAAGGTACGATTTTTTAATGTTTTTAATAATGTCCGGCATTTTGAAACTGTTAAATGCATTTTTCCAGGTAACAAACTTGTTAATGCTATTATAAAAATGGATTTTTGTGCTACGTTTGAATAAAAGCGTGCTAAGATTTGTACGTATTGTAGGACGTTCAGTTAAAGAGTCCGGGGTTTGGGTCTTACTAAGATGGCGGCTCCAATAGAATAATCTGTATCCTATAGTTTTAAATTAGTGACAAAATAAGATACAGCGTTGCCAAACTTGATTCTGTATCCGGTGTACTTGAAATAGAACAGAACAAACGATAAAATCTGTAGTCAGAGACAATGGCTTTGTTAGAGACATTACCTCGTTTTAAACTTTATGATAGTCACATCTCTCTAAACAAATGATGTCAAGAAAAGCGTAGCGAACAAGGAATAAAGTTAAAATAACTGAATCGATGTTTTAAATATGAGCTTTTTGCAAAGTCTACGTCTGTATGTTTGTTTACTAATACAGCAGATATAACTTTGTACAGAAAAGAGTTCAATAAGTGTTAGGACAACTTTCAGCAAATGCTTTTGGAAACAAACTATTGGAACAGCAATCGTGTACAGAGTCAAGGATGTGCCTCGGTTCTGATCTGAAGAGATCATTTTGAAGGCGTATTTTCACAGTTTCGGTCTAACTTCTTTTCTTTACTAAATCAGTTATCTGTTTAAAAATAATTGCCTCCATTCGAAATCGAAACTTTTTATTTTACATTAAATATCAAAAAAATTTATTTATAACCTTCGGTAACACAGTTTTTGCATAAAGTAGCAATTTTAAATTTTTATTTTTATTGAAAATAAATTTGATGGTGATCAGTGATTGTATTTGCAGTGTCAATGAACTTTAAATGATTAAAGTCTTAATGTAAACTGATTTTAATACTTATTTCGGACCTGTAGTTAGATTTTTATATAGAATAAAAATAATATTGTTTTAATGTTTTGTATTAAAACAATAAAAAAAAACATTATCTCGTAGTCATATTAATCTTCAGTAAACAATAAATCCAGATGGCTGACTTTTGAATAAAATAATTTTACAATAGTAAAATTATGAAAGCCTAAGTAAGCAAGTTGATTCAAATAAACGTTCAATGTGGAAATGTTTTGTTATATTTTTGCACAAACTATTTTTCTTCAAGAAAAGTCTACTACAATGCTTTCACCTACCGACTAAAATTTTTATAATTTTCTTTCTCCGTTCATCGTCCACGAGGGAGAGTTGTTCAACTTTTATTTTCTAACTTAATTAAAAGTAACTCGATTTGCAAACCGCCTTGTTTGAAGTCCTTAATCCCGAACAAATTTGTAACTTTGACAGATCAACATCTTGGATTAGGACCAAAGTTTCTACGCTTAATACGACCTTACGTTCAATCACAATTTGTGGCCAGAAGGATGCTCGATCATAGATTTAAGGGAATTTATTTGTTTTATTCTTGAAATTATTACGTTACATCAATCGTTGTCGCGGATAATTTTCCGTCTTTAGTGTTGTAAACCGTTCATATTTCTCAGATTCTTAATGTTTTAATAAGTATTCTTTGTGGATAGACTGATTATGTATAGTGACTGACAATAAGGTGACTTACAAGACCGGCGTGTACTAGTACGGTCTATGTAAGATCCTAGGTTCGGCCGATTCCTCGTTCTCATTAGTGCATTAAAGGGGGAAAATGGGGTAAATATGTGTCATTTTATATTTCAACAAATTCTGTATTAACTGTTGTCAATTTTCAACAATACTTTCACATCTAATATTTTCGTAAACATATTTTCATATATTTTTCAAAAAATATATGAAATTCTATTTAGGGACTACGAGCTAAAATTATAATCAGTTTTATTATTTTTGTTTAAAAATATATGTTTTTTTTATTTTGAAACTACATCAATTTGACGAAAGTATGTTATGTAACAAATGGCTATATAAGGACGGCATGTTCACTGATCCGAATGAAGTAGTTCAGTGCTTTCTCTGTTGTTTCTATGGGTTTAACTGAAACAATGTGTTACAAAATTGAATTCAATTTCATGTCTCATAAGAATATTATAAAAATTACACAAGATAAAAAGAATTCAATTTACGCGTATTTGCATTCCTTGAAATTTGTCTTTTTCCAACCTCAACAAATGGGGCTGAAAAGCTTAAGCTTATATATGGCAATGACCACACAATAAATAAAATGTTTATATAGGCCTAATTTTATTGCTTTATTTTTAGGGAATAACTCAATCTTATACATTTGTGTTTAATATGCACGTAGTGTTTTATTTTTAGTTATTACGTGTTGGTCACATACAGCGGAACCCATGCGAAGTGCAGTATTATGTGGTAGTGAAACACTAACGGCTGTTACCGGGTTAACACAAAATCGCACAAACTATTCCAAAATTTTAACAAATAAAAGAAACTGTCCTGAGTCAAGTTTACTAAATTACTACAGCGATTGACAAAACTCCACTCAATAGTTCCAAAACGCGATCATTTTAAATCTTAATATCAAGCAGCTGTTTCGCTAACATGATAAAAGCAAATTTTGAAATGTATTTGTCTTTATTTTATTCTTTTTGAAATTATAATTTGACCATCATAGTCACCTTTGAAATCTGCATATATTAGCATTTTAAACTTTTGAATTACACTGAATATATGAAAACTAATCATTAAAACCTTTGTAAAACAATTTTTTAATTTCAACGGATTTCGGAAAATCACAATACTTATTTGTTTACTTTAAGGTTGATTACTATAGTGAAAACAGATTTTTTTAAAATTATTTAAATTTTTAAGTAATTTAAACGGCTGTTATTTTGAAACTGTTGAACAAATTTCGCTAATTAACAAATTTATCTCAGCTGTAAACAATTATTGTGCCAAGTTTGAAATCACACTAGACAAAAAAGTGCGGACGTGAGCGTGCTATAACACACACACACACACACACACACACACACACACACACACACACACACACAATTTGTTAAGTCTTAAAGAATTACAAGTGTTTCATTAAATTTGTACTCAGCGTTGAAGTGTGTAAAAATATTCACACATTTACTTTACAAGGAAGAAGTAATTGTTGATTTGCTTCCAGCACGTCAGCAAAACAGTTGCTTGCAGCTATTTTAAATATAATTTAATTAATTTTTAACATTGAAATAATTATGTATCCGTGAACAGAACCAATTAATGTGATTATTGTTGTTAATTGTATTTTCATTAACAACATGTTCGGTAAGGGCAGCGACCGGTGACTTCTGCAGACAAAATACTTTATAAAACTTTAATTAAACATTTACTTTGCAAAAGTCTAATTGAAACTCTTCTTAAAAAAACTATTCAAAATGGAGCAGCGGATCCATCAGGGACTTAGGAAACTTCCGAATGAAATGAAAATATAAATTGCTAATCGTAATTCTAAAAAGTTTATTTATACTAAACTTGGAATGTAGGGCAACTTGAACTAATGCACTATGTTATTTAAATTTTGTACAAATATTATCATATCTTACGTAAAGTTTGCAATCTATTTTATCTGTGCATTTAAAAGTACAGTTATAAGACAGATATCTGCATGAGCTTTTGCTGATAACAAGCCAGACACTTCTAAAAATCAATGTGAAATTTACATTTAGAAAATAACTATAGACGTTGTAGCGTAAATGTGTGAACACTTTTCAAAAGGAAAACCTAAAGGAATTTCTACAATGCATTCTTTAGTTTTAATATTACAGTTGAGTATACCTTCAATTAAGCAACATTCAGATGAACCCCTGCTGTCTGGCATTAGGGTTACTTTGGTTACAGCTCGGGTACTGGCAAGTACAATAACTTAAATCAGAGAAACGGAAGTAAAGATGTACTGATGCCAGTAAGAATATTGCGAAACAAGGAGTAGCAGAGAACACTAAAGTAAATAATACAAAACAAACTTGCCACAAAAAAGTACCTTCGATGTTCGTAAGTAATCAATAATAATAATATAAAAGGATAGTGTTGTTACTAACTGAAAGGAGAAAAACAAAAATTGTGAAAGATTAATTGAATTGAATTCTATGAGCCATTTTAACAAATATATAAATTTATTTGCGGTTATCAAAACTGCGAGTAGACTATACTTATAATTAGTTAGTCAATTTTCTTGAAAACTGCTATGTGATATGGTTTTCCATACTTTATAATTAATTTCAAGATATAGTTTAAAAAAAATATGTTTTACAAGTAAAAAACAATCTGATTTAGATGTTATAGAATACAAGCCACAAATATCGTGCTATTTTTTTCAAAATTTGTTCATCAGATCTTATAAACATTTCAGTCGTGTAAGTCGATAGGTTTTTCAAGTCAGCGTAGCTAATTTCAATTTTAAAAATACAGTTCTGAAGCAAACTTTGAACACGGTAGGGTTTTAAAATACGATACACCAAATACCTGATGAAAGTTTGTTTAAGTTTACTTACCACAACAATATACGTATACACTGTAGCTAACACGAAACACACATAACCTAAAATATTTCCGTAGACAAGTCAATGCCGAACTGAAATAAAAAATCGCCGAGGTTAGAAACGATTGCATCATATGATAAGACAAGGCTTATTGTGTAGATAAGCTGCGGTTTTGCCTAGATTACTCGTGCTTGATCCTTAAAAAGTGTCATTAACAAAACATGTGTAGATATCGTATCAACGTTGTTATTGAAATTCGCGCTTGGGACCAGACACTTTCAGCGGGAGTTATTTCAGTTAGCCTATACGGTCAGAAATTAATTTTCAGTATCGTCATTTACAATTAAAAATTTGGTGTAATAACATGAATTTGACGCGGCGGATTTTGATAATAACATGAATTTGACGCGGCGGATTTTGATAATATCATGAATTTGACGCGGCGGATTTTGATAATACCATGAATTTGACGCGGTGGATTTTGATAATACCATGAATTTGACGCGGCGGATTTTGATTTAAAGGAATGTTCTTATCCTTGAGTTTTTTTAAATTTCTCCACCGAAATTGCAATTTGATAATTTAAAACGCTGAATTTAATGTTGTTTCTTATGTTCAAATCGTAAGTTTAAAACGAAAATAAGATAATTCAAATTACTTTTGGAAATTTGCTTCCATCAGATCGGCAAGGTAGCTAGGTGCGCGGTTATGCTCTTCTCTACTCCTATTTCCAGAATTACTTCGTTACTTGTCCCATTACTGTTTAACTATACTGTGAAACAAACAAAAAGCCATCTTTAAACAACTAACTGTACTTTAGGTAGGAAGAGAACCTCCATTAAAAGTTTTGCATTGGTTTTAAACTCTTCAAGTAAACATCTGTCATTCCAATAAACATATTAGGTTAGTTAAACAATTTATCTAGGTTAGAAACTAACAAACGCACATACCACATGTCTCACGGGAGGGGCAGCGATAAATACTGTAACACACTGTATTTATATATCCCAGTCACATAAATGTAGGCCATCTAAATAAAAACTTTTTTTAAATAAAATTTATATTTTTAGTAAATTACTTTGTTCAAAACTAAACTGTAACTTAACTTTACCCAGTGACAAGTTTTCCTGCAGTAACTTGAGAACTTTAAAAAGTTTTGTTTATAACTATAAACTTTTAATGTGGACTAATGTTGATCTTAATTTGCGGTAAGACGTTATATCAAAAACTCGAAATTTTATTAACCGAAAAACAAAAGTAATTATATACGAGGGTTGATCAAATATAAACGAGACTGATTTTTTTAAAAAATTATTGCTTACTTACAAATTATTCTTGATACAACTTATTTTTCTACATAGTCTCCCGCACGAGTAACACATTTTTCCCACCGGATTGGAAGTTTTTTAATTCCATCTTCGTAAAAAGTTCTCGGGCGTTCATTGAGCCATTGGAGCACGAAGGTCTCCACCGCAGAATCGTCTTCGAAACGCTGGCCTCCAAGCGCCTCTTTGAGTGGCCCAAACAGGTGATAGTCGCAGGGTGATAAGTCTGGACTGTACGAGGGATGTTCCATTGGTTCCCAGCCGATTTGATCAAGTTTAAGCCTCGTAGCGTTCGCCGAATGTGGTCGGGCATTATCGTGAAGAAGAATGACGTTTCTCGCCGGTTTAGATTTCCTTTTCCTACGAGAAGACTGTTTTGCGGCCTCTAAAACATCGCAATAATATTGTGCATTTATTGTGCGTCGTTGATGGAGGAAATCGACAAGAAAGGCGCCTTGATTGTCGAAAAATAGAGTGGCCATTACCTTCCCGGCCGACGATCGTGATTAGGCCTTCAGGTTTTCTACTGCTTCCCGTCCTTCGGCGAATTCCTTGTGCCAAGCAAAAACGCGAGCTCTTGACATGGTCCTGTCCCCGTATTGAGCCGTCAATCTACGAAAGATTTCAGTCGGATTGACCCCCTCCTTGGCCAAAAACTTAATAATAATTCTCTGCTCCACGGAAACGTGCACTTCACTCTCACTCATTGTATAGTTTTATACTGAAGGGTCCGAACGGAAATGTTGCCCGTCTACGCCCGTCCCAAACCTCCCAGGCTACCTGAAACCCCACCCTTTAGAGTTCAATGTCCAACGGAAAAGTTTTTAGAAAGTCAGTCTCGTTTATATTTGATCAACCCTCGTATGAATTCCTAACTTAAATTTCACTAATTAACGATATCTTAAATTAAAAACTCTATTTTTATTTGTTTGGAGCAGTTCTTTGGACGTAACGTAAAAAAGTAAAAACATTACATCCACACCAACTTGCCAATTCACGCTGTACATTCTCGTACCAAAATTATTTGTTTTTATAATCTCGTGTTGTTTAATTCACGAATCCAGTATTCTGTTTCAAAAATTATTGCAATTAAAAGAAAATTACAATACATGCACAACGAAAACATATCTAATAGAGCAATTTCAATACGTAGCTTTCGGACATCATAAACGAAAAAATAAACTTTATTAGTCAACGAATTATTAAATTTATTACGAAATCAATTAGTTTTTCGATTACAAGAATACAAATAACCCATGTCTGAAAAATAATAGACTACGAGTACATTGCAAGCTTACAAACAAGACAGTTAAGACAAAGAAATAACAGACACGAAATACTAACGGACGTTAGGACATACCAAAGTGTAACACTATAGCTGGTATTTCTGTTTTGGTTAAAGGAAATAAATAACAGACACAAAAGAAAAACAGTTAGAACAACCTAAAGTATAACACTGCTACTAAAAACTCTGTTTCGTTTTTTTTTAAGACGAAAAGCACATTGAGGCTATTATTGCCTCCCTAAATGTAATTGTGAGTGTAAAGTGTTAAAGTCGTAATTGTAGTGTTGTAAGTGTAAGTGTGTGTTAGACTCGGGTACCGCTAGGAACGTCTAAATCCTCTCAATAGGTGTGGCTAGTCTGCACCCTGCGGGGCATTTCTCTTTCGATTAAAAAAAATAAATAACAGACACAAAACACTAACACAGAACACTACAAATGGATTCTCTGATTAGGTTGAGACAAAAACATTTAAGGGTACAAATAACAATAAATCTCAAAGTATAACAATAAATAACAATAACAATAAATCTCAAAGTATAACAATAACAATAAATCGGGCGGAAATTAACCTTGACCACCGTCTGAACTAAATTGTAATATTTCAAGTTCAACTATTTGCAGGTTTCACCGATCATTACGGAGTTGATAAAAAGTTATTAATTTCTATAGAACTGGTTTGGCCGCCATTTTGAAATGGTTTTTGTTGCGTAACAAACGTTTCCTTGCTATAGCATATCGATTTTGTCATCATTTTTGTATGATCAAACATGTATAAAATGTTTGTATAACACCACCTCAATTTTGTCTATAATCGGTGCTTGTATTCTGGTAACACATTCGAGTTTTAACATGAAGGCCGCCAATTTCCTATAGAAAACAGAACGAAGATGAATTACTGACGTCATATAGGCCTAAATGATTTTATAAAAACTAACCACATTAAAAACATTGTAAACATATTTTTACGTATTTCATATTTTCCGAATATCGTTTTTAGTATATAGGAACATATATTGTATAATTAATTAACTGATGTTGAAAGAAGATGAACTAAAAACAGATGTTCAGAGAAGAATGATTTCAAAGTAGGCCCTATTCATTTACTTTTGGCCAATTTTGTACAGCACAGGAACGCCATAAAAGTTTACCGAGAAAGTTTAATTTTCTTTTCATAACAATGTCAGGCTAAAGTTTTCAAAAGAAGCCAAACAACGGTAATAACATACCCACGGCGACATAATAGTTAAGTTGATTGATATGCGCACAACTTCACTGCGCAACTTTCGCATTCTCGTTCCTTTGCGTGGCATATGTTGCGGCTAAAGTTTGCCCTTTAGGTCTGAAGTTCTTTATTGAAAACTGCACCCAGCCGTACTTTCTACCTTCTACCTTCCGTGTTTGACCTATTGAGGCTATAGAAGCTTTGAAAATACGAGATAGATAAGTTTCAGTTTTCCAACAAATTAAAATGTTACATATTGTAACAATATAACACATAGTTTATAAAAAAATTATAATGAAATTTCAGGTGATTTTAATAAATTGTGCCAAAACAATGCACTAACATGTTTATGTTTCATTGTTTCGCCAAAACAAAAACCAAAAAAAATTCGACATAATTTTCCAAAATTTAATCATATTTCCTCCTAATTTAATCATCTCATATTTTATATCGCTTTTTCGATTTGGACATTTTTTTTTTTTAACGTCCGACTATTGTGCACACTTGGGCTAATGAAGACGATGGGATGATTTATAGTGTATGAAAATGCCAAGCCCTCGCCGGGAATCGAACCCGGGTCTTCGAGGTGAAAGCCCTAGTACGCTATCCACTAGGCCACCGAGGCGGCTTCGGTTAGGACAAATAAATGTAAGGGGATCAACTAGCAATAAGTCACAAAATAATAACATCAAACAAAATTACTATCCCACTGCATGACTGTTTGAAATTTAAGTCGATTAACTTGCAAAGTTATTTAATATAACAAATAAACTCAAGTAAAACCCAATTATTTTGAATCAGAAAATATTTAAGTCACTAAAACATAAAGATTCAAAAAGTTTCAAAAAATATTCCTTCTGTGAGCGTCATACTTACTACAGAGTATTTCTATAAATCGTACCAAAACTTCAGAAAATGTTCAAAACATGAACTTATATTTCAATATGGTATCCATTTCGTGTTTTTAACGTTTCAACCAATATTCTTTAATAGTTTCAAAATGGCGGCTAATTAAACCTTTTAAACCCTAAAGGCAGATAATATATTTTTGGGATAACCTAAAATAAAATGGTTATCTGCTATTTCTGTAACTTAAAAGAAAGCTGAAAACATTATTTCTAAGTTATTGTCTACAACATATTTTGAAACACCCTGTATGGCGATAGAGTAAAATTAATACTTTTTTGTCACAAACAATCATGAGAACTGTACAGGTGTAGGCTTATCAAATTGCCCGTTTATACGGGACTGCCTCATTTAAATTGCAGATTTGTCCAATTTTATAAAACTGTTTCTGTAACATTGGCCAATATTATTCAATACTCATGGAATTGAACAAATAATATTGTGTTAGTTATTTTTTTGTTTGAAAGATGAACAAAATTACGATAAATAACTTTATTTTAAAATTTCAACCAGTAGAATATAATCGGTACAGTAGCCTATATGTTTTAGCCCCGAAGCAAGCGTATTATTATAATTTGGTTAACCACGATTTTATTTTTAAAAAAACTGAGCCGCCTCAGTGGCCTAGTTGATAGCGTACCGGGCTTTCACCCCAAGGAACCGGGTTCAATTCCCGGCCAGGGCTTGGCATTTTTATACGCTATAAATCATTCCATCGTCTGCATTAGCCCAAGTGTGCACAATAGTCGAACGTTAAAAAAAAAATTATAAAACTGTGTTCTTACTTACTTGTTGAACATCGCAAAACGTTTGTTCATGTTTTTTTACGATTTCATTAAATGTGCTTTCTAAACATAAAACATAAGGTCTAATGCGCAATTGTACTTTGTGCTATGGTGATGCGAGGGTGGAGGACATATCCACTTAAACAGCTGATTTGGCACCACAGTTATTCTTTTGGTAATAATTCAATGCCATTGTTTACGACACTAGCCGGAAATGTGTAGGCCTATATATAAATATGTATCTCCATATTTCAGTGAAATCTGGAGAAGCGATTTTCAGACATTTTGTCTCTTAGATTTTACCTACTTTACCATATTTTTGTTTGTAAAGAAATAAACGCCATTTCAACTTAACATCTGCGTTTAGAACGTAATGTTTATTTCACACAAACAGCAAAACACCATTAGTAATTATATTTTTACATGCGAATGTTGTAATACTTACAAAGTCTTCTATTACACAAAAGTATAGACGATTAATAATTAACAATATGTTTGATAATGTCAGACAAAGATATAAGTCGTTAGAATTAGCAAAGTGACCAAGCAAGACCCGTTCTTAAATATGAAAACATATGGTGATCGTCAAAAAATGATATTCATGTTTCGACAGATGTAACTGTTTTGAAATTCAAAGATATAACATGTTCAAAGAAATTAGTTCAAACATGTTCTAATGATAATAGAAGATGTTTGTCTTTCTACATTTTGTACACATTACACCACTGGATACTAAACTAATAGCGAGATATCAATTATTTAAAAAATAATTTTTAACAATGTTTTAATAATATCGTTTCAATGTAAAATGATGTAATGATACTGTAACGATACAGAATGAAATCGAGACTATTGAGAAAACATCCGATTTTTTAACAGTTTTTTGTTCAAAGAAGGTAATAAAAAATTGAATTTACAGAGTAAAATTTCATCAAAATCTGTCTGTTACTTTGTGTTCAGCGATGTGAACAAACACACACACACAAAGATCCAACTAATAAAAAGTAACATTTAATAACTATCTCAAAATCCACTTCCTACGGTCACTGCAATTTATTTTATACCACAAGATAAACCGGGAAATAAATTGTTAAATAGCACAATAATACGTCAGGATTTAATCCAAGGGCGGCTGTTTTCCCCAGCTGCGATAATACAAGTCAATATTTTTGTGTTCCGCGTCGTATGCAATTATCAATAATTGGATTGTAACAATTAATGAAAAAAATAATATTGTATGACTATGAAATGAGTTACGACCTCAAACATACAAACAGTTTTCAGTGGTCGTTCAATACCTAACTCACTGACCAATAGACTGATAGAAATAAGTATTTTTTTATTTTTATTTTTTATTTTTTTTTATTTTAAGGCGAAAAGCACATTGAGGCTATTATCGCCTCCATAAATATAAGTGTGAGTGTAAAGTGTTAAAGTCATAAGTGTAGTGTTGTAAGGGTAAGTGTTTGTTGAGACTCGGGTACCGCGAGAGACGTCTAAATCCTCTAAATAGGTGCAGCTAGTCTGCACCCTCCTGCGGGGAGAAGTAAGTAATTAGACTTATTCTTTACATACATTTTTGTAAGGTAAAATTAAGCACAATATAGCGCGGTTGTTTCGCTGACACATCGGAGATTTGAGAAATACAAAATGTTTGTTGTGTGTGTGTGTGTGTGCGCGCGCGCGCGTGTCTACACGTATTCTAGAGTCTAGAGGACCTACCATATTAAGGTCTCGTTCCCCGTTGCCATGATGGCCGCTTGAAAAGTCTATTTTGTAATTAAACATCGCAAAAAATGCTTCGTTATCTATTTAATTTGATGAATTTGACTTTACCTCATTTTTTAATCCCAATTTCTAATACTTTTTACATTTTTTTTAACAGTTAAAGTTAGTGCAGTAATAACCAAATACCACTCAACTCTCACACAATTACAACATTAAAGAATCTGTAGAAGGAGAAGCAATTTTTGAGAAGTTGCTTTTTACATTTTACTCATTGCTGTTTTTGTTTGTAAACTAATATAAATACTTTTAATTTAACATCAACATTTATAACTTAATCGTTTATTTAATTTTGTCATTTTTGTTTTATACAAAGAGTAAAAACCTTTTTTTTAAAGATATTTTCTCTTAATCTAATATTACGAGAACGAAAAAGTTTGTCTAATTACAAGCGTTATCAGCTATTCCAAAATTAAGTGTCTTTCATAGATAGATGTTGCAATATTTTAAGCATAACCCAGTCTTGAATGTTTCCCAAAATTTAATCAAAGTTGCTTAATTGGAAACTGTACATAAAGGGGGACTTTCAGAGTTGCCCCATACAGTGTCCATACTCTCTGTTCTGACCAAAGCTTGCTTCAGTTTTAATCTCTTGCATACAAAAACGCAAAACAAAAATTAATTAAGTTTTACAACAAATGCGCGCGTTTTGAAATCCGAATAAAACACTGTTATTTCTCGGGGTTTGTAGCGATATACGTTTTGAATAATGAATTATGAATTATCGGTCCAAACGTTAATGGGCTCGAACATAAATTCGAGTAATGACAGCAAATAAAAACAGCATTTTTCTTAAAATCGGCTTCACTATATCCGTTAAAATTAAGTAGTTCTATAATATTTCAAATTGTCAATGATAAATGACTTATTAAAAAGAATTTTTTCAAATTTTAGATAAAAAAACAAAAATTTAAACCAATATTTTGAATTTGAAAACAAACCTAAAACTAACATATTTTTTTTACAATGATTACAGTTTAGAGAAAATCTTATGTGAATAATTTGAAAACTATTTCTCTGAAATAAACCAGTCTTCGTATATTATATTAAATTTTACTCCGTACTTTGATATTGTTTTTTTACTTATTGCTTTGTAATCGCAAAAAGTAATATTTTTTTTCCTTATTTTAACATTTTATTTTTCTTAACTTCAAAAAACGTTGCATACAATGTTCTGACTTATAATTTTGTTTGTTAATCAACGTTTAACTTTTGATTTTCTAACATTCTACAGGCACTAATAGCGTCCATCGACTCTAAAATAGCCTCAGTCAAACAAAAACACTGTACCAACAAAACCTTTACAAGATTATTACAGTTTATTAAAATTCTAAACTAATTTTAGAGTTCCTACCTTTGTAAGTCTGACCGGAAGTATGTATTTTACCGTTAGTCACGTTTATCGCGTAAACCGGATACCACAGTACGTTACAACCTTTGTAGGTACACAATAGCAACTAGCTTGGCATAAAAGCGTACAAGCACTACGGAACGGTAAGCCGATCTCAAAGGCTCTGCGCGCAAGTCACGTAAACACGCATGCCCCCCGCGGCCGAGCTCCGAACTTCTGTTTTACTGTCGCGTGCGTGTGTAAATGTATGTTATACTTCAGCAATATTAACTATATAACTTAACAAACCGACAGATCCTGTGTAGACAATGTGTCATGAAAATATTAAAACAACAGATGCAGTCAATATTGCAAAAACATTCTGGAATTTTTTTTGATCTTGAACACCGAAAAAATCGCATGTATGTCCTGTTTATATATATATATATATATATATATATATATATATATATATATATATATATATATTTTTTTTTAACGTCCGACTATTGTGCACACTTAGGCTAATGCAGACGATGGGATGATGTATAGCGTATGAAAATGCCAAACCCTCGCCGGGAATCGAACCCGGGTCCTCGTGGTGGAAGCCTAGTACGCTATCCACTAGACCACCGAGGAGGCTATATATATACATACATACATACATACATACATACATACATACATACATACATACATATATATATATATATATATATATATATATATATATATATATATATATATATATATATATATATATATGTATATATATATATATATATATATAGATTTAGATATCAGTAAAAAAATTATCAAGCACATTCTTTTATGAAAAAAAACATTCCGAGATCCGTATATAAGTTGTATCTTTGTCTCGTAAGTTACTATCGACAGTTGAGATATAAAATCGGGTGTTTTGTTGATATGCTTCATAAAATAATTCAAGACTGTATCAGCTGATCCCCTGCATCTATATTCAGCTTGCGCATCTTTCCAGATGTATTCAATGCCGGAACTTAAATCTTCTCTTAATGTTATTCCCATTATAAAATGTCAATCTGCGGAAAACAACCTTTTAAAGTTGTTTGGAGAATTTTTCAAAATTAATTTTCATTGAGATCAACAAATGAAAAAAAAAACGAATTATGAAACAATATTATATTGATCGAAACTAGGTTAATATTTTTTTCGAAATTTTACTCAATATGTCGAGATTAGAGTGGGGGCATTCAAATTTGAACCTTTAAAGAGGCCTGGTGACTGTAAATAAGCTAACTTCGCATTTATTATCTCCAAATTTCTAGTTTTAAACAACATTACATTAACAAATAAGATAAAACGGTAGCCTACATATGGCAAATACAAATAAAAAAGGTTATATTTACGGTTCAAGCTGCTAAAAAAAAATATATTTTTGCTAAATTTTATATTACTCATCGTTTATGAGTAAGTGGTGCGTCTCTCAATATGACAGACGGACACTCGCGTAATTTTGTTTACATAGCAAAAAACAGCAAATTTCCGTGGTGATCAGGGTAAATTCTTTTCCCCCAAATATACTCGTGTTTTGAATCCTTCGTAAATATCCTTTCTTTTTAAATATGTTACATTGATTTCCGAAAAGAATCTTTAAACAAAAACACTCTTTGAACTATACGTTATGAACTTTGATACATAAGTATTAACACCTGGCTTTCTGACTGCCTTTCAACTGCTTTTAAATGGAATTTTTTTGTTGAAAAAACAATGCATTCGTTTCGTTTCGATATATATACACAAACATATATATATATATATATATATATATATATATATATATATATATATATATATATATATATATATAATCAACATTTCATCATATTCTGTTTAATGGTCAAAACCATTTTGAGAAAATCGTGTTTAAATTTTGCCAGCACTGTCATATTCTGTGAACGCAGGATTGCCAACAAAATGTCGAAATCAATTTTTTTTAATCATCATATTTTCTACATATTCGTTGTAAGGAGAGAAATTAACATTTTACTATTTGATCAGTTTAATTAATAAAAAGAAACCAAATTTGCATTAAGGAGAGAAATAAGTTTTTCTGCACCCAATGTTATTATTAGGTCACCAGCATAGTTTGGGAGAAGAAAAAAATTACAATTTTGTTCAACACTGAAATAAAATTGTTAAACTATCCATAAATAAATTACTAATATATAAAAATTGTAATGTTGTTTATGACAGTGATTTTACAGTTTCGAAACGTTAATAAAATTTAAGAAATACTTTTGAAAATTGGATTCTATGACGTCAGCGAGACAGCTGCGTGCAGCGATAATTTAAGTCCTACTTTAAATAAGGTAATTGTGTGATTGCCATTTCACTGTTCAAAACTTTGAGGAATGTGAGGCTGGTCCTTTACGCAAGCTGGAGTAACTACAACTGTAGATGCCTAACTCAAATAACAGGCGTTCCTATAGGGGCCTGTAAGCAATAACACCATACCGATGCTCACACACAAGTGCTTATATGGTATATATACATATATGCTTATATACAGAAAAACACTTCACTCAATCTTAACTGCAAGGCACGTGCGTGTGCGTGTGCGTGTGTGTGTGCGCGCGCGAGTGCACATCGGTCTAAACCAATTGACCGTTATTTTGTTTTAATTTTCCTATTACTAAGAAACGTCCTAATTTTGAACGAAAAGTATATGTGGCTTGAAACTATACAGAAATAATACATGTGGCTTGAAACTATACAGAAATAATACATGTGGCTTGAAACTATACAGAAATAATATATGTGGCTTGAAACTATACAGAAATAATACATGTGGCTTGAAACTATACAGAAATAATATATGTAGCTTGAAACTATACAGAAATAATATATCTAGCTTGAAACTATACAGAAATAATATATCTAGCTTGAAACTATACAGAAATAATATATGTAGCTAGAAACTATACAGAAATAATATATCTAGCTTGAAACTATACAGAAATAATATATGTAGCTTGAAACTATACAGAAATATTATATGTGGCTTGAAAATATACAGAAAAATTATATGTGGCTAGAAACTATACAGAAATAATATATGTAGCTTGAAACTATACAGAGAAAATATATGTGGCTAGAAACTATACAGAAATAATATATGTGGCTTGAAACTATACAGAGAAAATATATGTGGCTAGAAACTATACAGAAATAATATATGTGGCTTGAAACTATACAGAGAAAATATATGTAGCTAGAAACTATACAGAAATAATATATGTGGCTTGAAACTATACCGAAAAAATATATGTGGCTTGAAACTATACAGAAATAATATATGTGGCTTGAAACTATACAGAGAAAATATATGTGGCTTGAAAATATACAGAAACAATATATGTGGCTTGAAACTATACAGAGAAAATATATGTGGCTTGAAAATATACAGAAATAATATATGTGGCTTGAAACAGAAAAATAAAAAAACATGTAAATGTTTTTTTAAATCAATTGATCTGATTTTGCTAACATTTTTGTTACGTGTACAAGAAGTTCATGCCTCAAATTAAAGTAGGAAATGAGTTGAAAGTAATTTAGTACATAGAAAACAAACCGTGACCGCCGAAGTAAATTTGTTTTGTTTTTCTATTTAATCACAAACAGAAAATTACTTTTATTTCCTATTTGTTACACCGAACCATGACCCTCCGGATATATTGCTTATATTTGCCAAGTTTTTATAAAAAACGTTATCTGTACGTAGCCTCCTGACTGCCACGCTGTGTGCAGTGTACAACACACAACACACTGTTACCGTGGCACAGAAATCAATACGCCGTCAGTAGGTGTATGCTTGCTTTGTAAGGCTCATTTGCACGGTTCCAGTAACATGTAACTTTTAGCTGATCATTGCAAAAATATTTCAACACAATAACTCCACTTGTTTACCTCGTATAAAGATATTATAGGTTGTCCTTCTGGTGTGTGTGTGTGTGTGTGTGTGTGCGCGCGCGTGCGCGTGTGTGCGTATGCGCGTAACGCCATTTGCGGGGTCGCTTTGTGTTGGAAAAACTTTTTTTAAGTGTTCTACAAACACGGTTCAGGATGTGTTAACAAAAATATAACGCGGAATAATTTTTCAAAATCGGTTTATCTGATTCTGCTAAATTATAGGTTATACGTAAAGCTTTATAAATGTACGTAAATTACGTAATCTCAATTACGGTTCAAGTTTCAATCGAAAAATCAAAATCAAACAAACTATGACCACAATTGAATTTCTTTTGTATCTTTTCAATGTATTCTGCAACCAAAAATAATTGAGGAGGTGCTAGAATAAAATAAAAAAAAAGTGTACACTACAACGTTTTGCCAGTTTTAACAGATTGATTCAAAGGCCAGTCCTCATATATATATATATATATATATATATATATATATATATATATATATATATATATATATATATATATATATGTATATGTATATATGTAATATATATATATATATATATATTACATTTTGTGACCCGAAATTATAATTTCATGCTAATAAAATAAATAATTTATAAAAATCCCCCCTGACTAGACTTGTTTAAAACAGTCTTCAAAGATAAATTTCTTGATTTTTTACATGGATATATTTGTATTTGTAAATTAATTAAACATTCAACTACAGTATCTTTCTTTGTTCCTTTCAACAATTTTTGGTTATAGGTCTTTTGTTTTATCGTGACCCCGCTAAAATCTGCTAGACATTTGAAATCAAACGCCACCTTAAAACAAAGGTATATAATATATATATAATAAACAAAGGTAAGTATATATATATATATATATATATATATATATATATATATATATATATATATTTTGACATAATAAAAAAAATTTTAACGGTCGCAGACAATTTTCATTTTTTTTAATCGTTTGTTTTAAGGTGGCGTTTGATTTCAAATGTCTAGCAGATTTTAGCGGGGTCACGATAAAACAAAAGACCTATAACCAAAAATTGTTGAAAGGAACAAAGAAAGATACTGTAGTTGAATGTTTAATTAATTTACAAACACAAATATATCCATGTAAAAAATCAAGAAATTTATCTTTGAAGACTGTTTTAAACAAGTCTAGTCAGGGAGGATTTTTATGAATTATTTATTTTATTAGCATGAAATTATAATTGCCGGGTCACAAAATGTAATAACAGAATCCAAAAACACTACAGTAATAGACATTTTATAAGAAATGTCGAAGTATGCTGGCTATTTTGGAAAACTGAAATTAATTTCAAACATTTGATTATACTAACGTCAATATCTGCATAAAATAAGGGTTTAAATTTTTAAATTACATTGTGACCACATAAACGTATTTTCTTGGTAAGTAACTTGTCAAAGATATTAGTAAAATCGATTTTTGTGTAAAATTTCAATCAAATCAAACTAAAATTTTGAAAGCAAGATTTTGAAAATAA
This sequence comes from Callitettix versicolor, assembly GCA_022606455.1. NCBI lineage: Eukaryota > Metazoa > Arthropoda > Insecta > Hemiptera > Cercopidae > Callitettix > Callitettix versicolor. The sequence goes on along the minus strand of CM040188.1, from coordinate 1,479,657 downwards.
ATTTACTGTGGCAGCATCTAGATTTTATGATCTTCAGTAATTATTTGTGTGTATTATATTTTTCAAATAACATAATTAATTCATAAAGTGACACTTTAAAACATGTCTGCCACAACCCAATTTTTATGAAATTTAACAATGACTTGCTATTATGGCAAAACATAAATTTGTTTCAACCTTTCAACATATTTAGCAAAATATTCTTTTGGGCGAGCAATTAACGGTATAAATAAACGCAGTGTACGTTACATCGATCAGCAGTTTTAATAAAATCGCGCCATTTTAAAATTTTTAAACAAATTCCTAACTTTTTACTTCACATTTTTTTTGAAAATATTATTTTACAAACGAAATCAGCTTTATAATCTGCATAGAATTAAACATTTTAAATTTTAAGATTCTATTGAGAAACCAAAAATGAATCAGACAGAGGTCAAGGTTAATTTCGTACTCCTAATGTAGTTTAAAAATTTTAATTGTTTTTTCAATAAATTATAAGGTAAAAAATTATTGTTAGAAATTCTGTTTCATTACGCAGGCTATGCGAGACAGCTGTGTGAGTTATGCGACGATTACTCTTAGCACCAGGAAACGTTAGTATATTATTGCTATTTACTTTTATATATCTGCAGTATTTACTTTTGTAATATAAAAACTAAATGTAGAAAAGCTAAAACATTGTTTTAAAATTTTCAATTTAATTATATCATTTTGTCCAAACTAATGAATTTCAATTACTAAACCTACTGGAATTCTGTTTATATATTAAAATTCCACCAAAGCTACGAATAACTTGTATATTTGCAAATTTAAAATCACATTACCCGAAATTTAATAAAATGAACATTAGAACTTACCGAGCGCCTACAATACAAAATTAGAATAATCAAATCAAGGACGGCGTAGAAGGTAGGCTATTGTTTTGGCGTTACGAATTTGAGGAGGGTTATTTGAGAGCTGCGAAAACAAAAATACTGAAGGCTGAGGAAAGAATCTATTCTAAAATGGGATATATTCATATAATTATGTGTGTAAACTTAATATTAACTCATTAGTTTTATTTAATATAAAATAAGAACTTGTTGGTAATACGATTGTGGTTTATTAATTATAAGATTGCCGCCTCGGTGGCCTAGTTGAGCGTACTGGGCTTTCACCCCGAGGACCCGGGTTCGATTCCCGGCCAGGGCTTGGCATTTTTATACGCTATAAATCATCCCATCGTCTGCACAATAGTCGGACGTTAAACAAAAAAAAAAATCATGAATTTCAATGTTGGATATAAAACAATCCAAAAAACTTCTTAAGTATAATTTCAATATCTCTGTAAAAAGTTTCAGAGTTGTAAACATAAATAATTTCTTGGTAATTTTTGCAGAGAATGTTTCCTAATTTTCTGTGTTAATAGTATTTTAATCGTTACTTAAAAAAAAAGATTATAAGAGTGTATTAATAATTATGCATTAAAATTGATTGTTATCGCGTATTATATAAAATAAGAAAAGAATTTTTTATAAGTAATAAAATGTAATTTTCAAATAAGCTTTCCTCGTAAGCAGACGTAGCCTGCAATGATATTCACGCTAAGAATATATTAAAATTCCACAATTTCAAAATGAATGGCACTAACCTCTATTGATAAGAACTAAGCAGAAATAAACGGCTGACGTAGTGGCACACAAAATCTATAATATAACTTTGACATGAAAACAAACTAAAAATTATAATTTGGAAATAAATTCTTTGTTGCTATTTTTAAAAACTTTTTTGTCTGGACCTCAATCATTTTAACAACGATTTTTGTGAACTAAAATATAATAAAAAACTGAAAAAAGTAGTTATGTTTTCTTTTTTCGTTGGTATTTATTAACGTTAGGCTACATTTGACGCACGAGAAGAGATAACCTAAGTCGGGAAAAAGCAGTTTCGTCGATCAGTCGCAGTGAGATGTTTGTGGTCGATAACATGAGTCACTAAGCAAGATTGTTTTTTAGCGTGTTTGCCTAATACAGGCGAGATACACAAAAACATTAACATTGTTCCTTCTTTTAACCAATTGTTTTTGTACATAAATAAATAGCGCAATAACGCGGCACTAACTTTCTTTGATTTTAAACTTGTTGAATGCTCACAAATTACCAAGATTTAAACGCAAAACTGATTAAGCAATTTACAGCTGAATTGTGTTTGGTTCTTGACGAATGAACGCCAAATTGAAACAAAATAATTAGAGACGACAAGAAAGAATGTAATTTTGTTTTGTTTTGCTTTGTTTTTCAAGAAGAGAAGTTTTAATTGAATAAAAAATAATCCGGAGATATCACAAACTAATTTATAAATCACAGGAATCGATTAATATGTTTAGTCACCAGAGGCCAACTAAGGCACAGAAAACAGCTACACATTAAGGGATGACACACTTAAATATTAAATTTCTTTCTTACCCGAAACTTCTTAAGCACAGACATACGAAAACTGACAGTCTTCTTATTGGTGGAAACATTTCTTGAAAACAATTTGAAATCGTAATGGCAGAAAGTGTGATACCACATAGGTCAACTGAAAATGTCGGTTAAAAATAAGTAGAACAATATAAGTTTTGATAAATATTCAAAGATAAAAGATTTCGCACAAATTTGTGTAAGCATAAAGCTATAACTTTCACAAGTATTTCTAAAGCAATGTTTTATTCCAACAGTTTGTTTATTAATTTTAACACCGTTAGAAGAAATCCTCTAAAAATTAACATATTTTGAGTTCAAATACAAATGTAAAACACAAAAAAAACTTAAACTGATAATATTTGTTACCACTAAAAATCGAAAAACATACAAAGGATTTCAACTTTTAAGAGGCTAAACTTCTCAAAAACATTTCATCAATTGTGATGAAATTTTAATGAAAATTCATAAATCTTAAATGGGGTAAGAAATTGCAAATATAAATAAATGTAATTTACATGCATTCGTTGGTGATAATTGTAAACGTTATGAGTAAATTATGAAAATGTAGGAACTAAAATAAATGAAAACTATTTGAAGCCATCAATAAAAATATCCGTAAAATTAAATAAGCGAAGCTTACCCGGATACATCGGCCGGTATTGTATTGAACCGACTGCAAATCTCGTTAATCCACCATTGAAGTGACTGACTGTACCAACCTTTATAGTACAGTCCATTCCATCACCAAGAATTACGATCGGTAGTGCAAATCCTATTTCACATTTATTGTAATTAACTGTTGCACGGAGTTAGTAATAGCAATTTTAAATATCACAAATATCGCAATCGGTATTTGTAGAAATACGGTTATAACACAGCAAAAATTAAAAACAACTCTAATAATAGATACAAAGAGCACTTTTTATCGAATCCTAAATGAAAAATTAGGTATTGCTTTGTTCCAGAATATGTATTAAAATATTTTTAGATCGGATTTTCCTGAAGCTGAACAAATATACACTAAAATATTTCGTTTTTTTTTTTTTTTTTGCGTTTAACGTCCGACTATTGTGCACACTTGGGCTAATGCAGACGATGCGATGATTTATAGCGTATGAAAATGCCAAGCCCTGGCCGGGAATCGAACCCGGATCCTCGGGGTGAAAGCCCAGTACGCTATCAACTAGGCCACCGAGGCGGCTCACTAAAATACAAAAATAATGGAATGAATTTCAATATTTTCTTGTATTCAACGCCTAAATGGGTAAAAAATAGTATAAAATATTGCAATGGAAAAATAATTATTATATTTAACAGAACTTGAGCTTAAATACTCAAAAATACAAAAAATGAGATGTTTCAAAAAAATTTTGGTTGAATTCTATTTTTGAATCGTGTTTTAACTAGTCCTATTGGCTGACTTCTATTCTTGGAGCGCCAACAAAAAAGTTAATAATTATAGTAAAATTGTTTTACACAACTTGATATTTATTTGCAAATTTTTTTAAAAATTAATTTTTTTACTCCTTCCTAATAAATCAGTGTATTTTTTCACAATAAGTTTTTTAATTTAACGTATTATTTCTAGTACATTGTTAAAGCTAAATTTATTGTTCCTACACAAATAGTTCCACTCTTTCTCACCCGATAAATGTATTTTAAATTTAATCTCGAATTTCATAATTCTCTGGTTTGTTCCACTCTTTCTCACCCGATAAATGTATTTTAAATTTAGTCTCGAATTTCATAATTCTCTGGTTTGTTCCACTCTTTCTCACGCGATAAATGTATTTTAAGTTTAGTCTCGAATTTCGTAATTCTCTGGTTTGTTCCACTCTTTCTCACGCGATAAATGTATTTTAAGTTTAGTTTCGAATTTCGTAATTCTCTGATTTGTTCCACTCTTTCTCACCCGATAAATGTATTTTAAGTTTAGTCTCGAATTTCATAATTCTCTGGTTTGTGCCACTCTTTCTCACCCGATAAATGTATTTTAAGTTTAGTCTCGAATTTCGTAATTCTCTGGTTTGTTCCACTCTTTCTCACCCGATAAATGTATTTTAAGTTTAGTCTCGAATTTCGTAATTCTCTGGTTTGTTCCACTCTTTCTCCCCATATAAATTTATTTTAAGTTTAGTCTCGAAATTCGTAATTCTCTGGTTTGTTCCACTCTTTCTCACCCGATAAATGTATTTTAAGTTTAGTCTCGAATTTCGTAATTCTCTGGTTTGTTCCACTCTTTCTCACCCGATAAATGTATTTTAAGTGTAGTCTCGAATTTCATAATTCTCTGGTTTAAAATTAAAGCAAAAAATAAATAGCATAAACGTGTTATTCTACTTCCTCAAATAATAACAGTTGAATTTAGACAGAAGACAAACATAACAGAATGAACAGATAGATAAAAAGGAATAAGTAACAGATGACGTAGACATAAACACGGTGACAGAGCTATGTTAAATTCAGTTGGTATTATTTTGTTAAAACGCAGCTGGTCTCTGCAACGCAAACACGTTTTATTGGTAAATATAACGTGTCATTAATTTTCTGTCGCTGAAACAGTTCAGTTTGCCACAACGGTTTTGCTTTCCAAGGTTTTTGCTTGTTTAGGGTTGAACAAAACAATACGCGAGTTATCCGCTGCGTTTTGAATGTATTGTGATCAATGCACCATTCATGTAGAAATGTTCTAAATTAATTCATTTATTTTAAATCAATATTTATTATGGGATTTATTTTTAAGTTAATTTCTTTAAACTTATATTAATGCACTTTCACTTATTTTTTTTAAGTTGGTTAAATTTTAATGAAAATGTTTTCATGAACAGGTTTGATGACCATTACTCAACCTGTATCTTCTTGTGTTCAAAATATTTTTTTATTATTAACTTAAAATATTTTCCAATTCTTTCCGTTTAAAAACACCTATAAAACTTGATGTTTTATTAAAGGTTCTATGCAGAAGACATAATTTTGAATGTACTCAACACGCTCGCGCCAAAACTGCAATCCTTTTAGTATCCAGCTCAACAATACTCAAAACATGTAAGAAAGAGACAAACAAGGTGTAACTCATCTCTTTGTTTCAATGAAGAGTGTATTGCAAATGTTTTACAAATACTAGGACTGAGCCCGGGTATATTCAAGATAAATGGTCTAGCTAAACGTGACACACAAAGAATAAAAAAACAAAGAGACCCAAGAAGAAAAGAAGAACCTTGGTAGGGAAAAAGTCTTTCCTTAACATTCGTACTCTATGCTAGTTACACTAATGGTAACGACAGGTCGGAATTAAAGAAAAGGATAAAACTTACGACAGTAATTATGTCTCGAATCTACGACCTTATGACGCACGGTTCAGAGACGCAGGAGACTAACCTGCGTCAGCCAAACTGACATTCGATCCTTTCCATGTACAGAAGATTTACCAAGAGAAAAAAGAGATGGTGACAATGAGTAAGACCTACTGTCCAGGAAGATTTGAGCAAGTGGATACATGTAGTTAAAACTGTATTTACATTTTTACGAAAGGGTTTTTTACAATTAGGTATAAACATGTACAGGCCTATGCCTAATAGATACAGTTTATCTATTAGTACACATTTAATTAGTACGTTGGTGAGTACTATATGCGTCCTTACTTTAAACTAAGTTAGGTCTAATGTTAAATACAAAAAATAAAATTTTAAAAAAGTGGGGAAACAACTGATACAACATAAGGTAGATGTGTCGGATAAGTGGAAACATTTGTAATTAAATACGTTCAGTGGTTGTTACAAAAATGGTACCCAAGCGGAGCGAATATGGGTTACTGTCTCCCCTTAAGTAACAGTTGGCAATAATTACTAGTATTACAGGATGATAACATTTAAAAAATGTGGTTACACAAACTTACATTGCAAAGAATTTATTTAACCATCAAACGAAATACCAATACTGTATATGTTTTGAGACCTGTAGCTTGCAAAGTGTCCGTCACTATCTGCAAGGTTTGGAAAGATTATTGTAACTTCAGAGCGCAATACAAGTGATAGTGTAACCGCGGTTATGTGAGTTCATTGAACATAGTACAATAAGGTGAACCAGTACGGCAGGACAGAGTGAAAGGAAATTGCTAGTGTGAATTTTAGTCCCAAAAGTTGCGGATAAATCATTGTTGAGGTAAAGGGCCTCGAGTAATAGTATGAGGAAAAGTAGACACAAAAAGTGTGATTAAAAATTGTGATAAAACTTTTTTTTGTACTTTGCGTAATGACCACAGCTGTATACTTCCCAGTGAACAATTTAAACTTTCAAATGACGATGAAACAATACATTGGAGTAAAAATCTAAAACTACTTCACAGAGAATGAGTAATAATTTGTAACTTCTAACGCTAAATTTTACAGAAACTTCAGTTGTTAGTGAATGTCAGATGGAACCACGATAATGGAGTTCTTCTACTACCGGTTAAAGTTTTCAACTGCACGATTCAAACAATATTAGTTCAATAACTTTATTTCGTTTTTCAACAATTTTCTTTTTCGTAAAATTTTTTAGGCCGTAGAGAAAATAATAGCTTATCCGATTATGATACTAATTCGGTCAGTACACATAAATACAGATTAAACTGCTGATCCGATTATACTACTAAGTCAGTCAGTAGATATAAATACATATTAAACTGCTGATCCGATTATACTACTAAGTCAGTCAGTAGATATAAATACATATTAAACTGCTGATCCGATTATACTACTAAGTCAGTCAGTACATATAAATATACATTAAACTGCTGATCCGATTATACTACTAAGTCAGTCAGTAGATATAAATACATATTAAACTGCTGATCCGATTATACTACTAAGTCAGTCAGTAGATATAAATACATATTAAACTGCTGATCCGATTATACTACTAAGTCAGTCAGTAGATATAAATACACATTAAACTGCTGATCCGATTATACTACTAAGTCAGTCAGTACATATAAATATACATTAAACTGCTGATCCGATTATACTACTAAGTCAGTCAGTACACATAAATACACATTAAACTGCTGATCCGATTATACTACTAAGTCATTCAGTACACATAAATATACATTAAACTGCTGATCCGATTATACTACTAAGTCAGTCAGTACACATAAATACAGATTAAACTGCTGATCCGATTATACTACTAAGTCAGTCAGTACATATAAATACACATTAAACTGCTGATCCGATTATACTACTAAGTCAGTCAGTACACATAAATACACATTAAACTGCTGATCCGGTTATACTACTAAGGCAGTCAGTACACATAAATACATATTAACCTGCTGATCCGATTATAATTATAAGTCAGTCAGTACATATAAATACAGATTATACTGCTGATCCGATTATACTACTAAGTCAGTCAGTACATATAAATACACATTAAACTTCTGATCCGATTATACTACTAAGTCAGTCAGTATACATAAATACATATTAACCTGCTGATCCGATTATAATAATAAGTCAGTCAGTACATATAAATACAGATTACACTGCTGATCCAATTATACTGCTAAGTCAGTCAGTACATATAAATACATTTTAACCTGTTGCCCGATTATACTACTTAGTCAGTCAGTACACATAAATATACATTAAACTGCTGATCCGATTATACTACTAAGTCAGTCAGTACACATAAATATACATTAAACTGCTGATCCGATTATACTACTAAGTCAGTCAGTACACATAAATACACATTAAACTGCTGATCCGATTATACTACTAAGTCAGTCAGTACACATAAATACACATTAATCTGCTGATCCGATTATACTACTAAGTCAGTCAGTACACATAAATACACATTAAACTGCTGATCCGATTATACTACTAAGTCAGTCAGTACACATAAATACACATTAAACTGCTGATGCGATTATACTACTAAGTCAGTCAGTACACATAAATATACATTAAACTGCTGATCCGATTATACTACTAAGTCAGTCAGTACACATAAATACACATTAAACTGCTGATCCGATTATACTACTAAGTCAGTCAGTACATATAAATACACATTAAACTGCTGATCCGATTATACTACTAAGTCAGTCAGTACATATAAATATACATTAAACTGCTGATCCGATTATACTACTAAGTCAGTCAGTACATATAAATATACATTAAACTGCTGATCCGATTATACTACTAAGTCAGTCAGTACACATAAATACACATTAAACTGCTGATCCGATTATACTACTAAGTCAGTCAGTACATATAAATACACATTAAACTGCTGATCCGATTATACTACTAAGTCAGTCAGTACATATAAATATACATTAAACTGCTGATCCGATTATACTACTAAGTCAGTCAGTACACATAAATACACATTAAACTGCTGATCCGATTATACTACTAAGTCATTCAGTACACATAAATATACATTAAACTGCTGATCCGATTATACTACTAAGTCAGTCAGTATACATAAATACACATTAAACTGCTGATCCGGTTATACTACTAAGTCAGTCAGTACACATAAATATACATTAAACTGCTGATCCGATTATACTACTAAGTCAGTCAGTACACATAAATACACATTAAACTGCTGATCCGATTATACTACTAAGTCATTCAGTACACATAAATATACATTAAACTGCTGATCCGATTATACTACTAAGTCAGTCAGTACACATAAATACACATTAAACTGCTGATCCGATTATACTACTAAGTCATTCAGTACACATAAATATACATTAAACTGCTGATCCGATTATACTACTAAGTCAGTCAGTACACATAAATACACATTAAACTGCTGATCCGATTATACTACTAAGTCATTCAGTACACATAAATATACATTAAACTGCTGATCCGATTATACTACTAAGTCAGTCAGTACACATAAATACACATTAAACTGCTGATCCGATTATACTACTAAGTCATTCAGTACACATCTTCCTAAATCTTGCTGAATGGCAAAGCGCTTAAAATTAATTAAAACAATTTATATGACGTCAATGTAAAATTTATATGACGAAAGTCTGAAATCAAAACATAAAAAACTTTATTAATTAGTAATAGCTATTTTTCTATTGTATGCGTCCATTATTACTTCCGACAATCACTTTAAAACAGAAACACTTCTTCTGGTGATTTAATACTTCCACCATTCGTCGACACGTGATAAGGTAACCTTGTTAATAAACGGGGTATAAATATATATATATATATATATATATATATATATATATATATATATATATAAAAATTTTGTGTAGTTTTTCTACAATATTTATCGGACGCCTGTTGTATATTTTATTATTTACGAGTGATGGTACACGATAAAAAATAATATTGGTTACATGGACCGACATACATTTACAATATTTTTATTCAAATATTTCCAGAAACGCGGCACATGCTTTATTCCTTTTGCAATGCATTCTGATTACGAAGCTCTACAAAGAACAATTTTCTTTTGTTAGATTGAGGACACAACAATATGGAAGGACAAGACAGTTCTATTTTATTCTTAGTCCCAAATCAATGCTTGATGCAGAAGAAATGGCGGATCCGTTCAGAACTTGGAACGACAATTTAGAATTCTTTGCCAGAAAACTGTTATTGTTTCATTGAAATTTTATATTAACACTTTTAACGTTATTCCCTTGAAACATTTTTTAAATATTTAATAAACCTAAATTAAAATGAAGTTTATTTTATTTTGTACGGCCTTGCACTTTTTATAAGTTTATAAGATATCAGTAAAAACGATTTCCCTTATTGCTAATTTTCTTTTTCATAGTCAGCGAACCAATCTTCAAAGTACCTATAGGTTTTCTTCAGATATGTCAGCTCTGCATTCAACATATATTTAGCTAATCAAAAATCCTTAAAGAAAATTTTGGTTGATTAAACTTAATTTTTTAGTTTTTTAGACATGATATTTTCAACAAAGGCGTTTGAAGAATTACAAATTATTCCCGCTGTACAACGATGCCTACATAAACGTACTTGCCAAATGTCACTGCACGCACACACACACACGCGCGCGCACACACACACGCACACACACACACACACACACACACACACACACACACACACACACACACACGCACACACACACACACGCACACACACACACACACACACACACACACACACACACACACACACACACACACACACACACACACGCACACACACGCACACACACGCACGCGCACACGCACACACACACACGCACACACACACACACGCGCACACACACACACACACACACGCACACGCACGCACACACACACACACACACACACACACACACACACACACACACACACACACACACACACACACACACACCTATTTTCATGAAACTTTATTTTTTTATTATCCACATTTAAAACCTTACAAAACAAATATTTCAACATTTTCGAGAATTCATATCCCAAAAGGGTAAAAATTGAGAATGGAGTGCAGGATTGGAAAAAACATTTGTAACTGCAATTTGTTGACAACAATAAATACTGTTAAAAAGAAACATATTTCAGCATTTTACAAAAAATCAACCATAAGCAGGTGCGAAAAGTAGCTACAAACGTTTGAATTAGATTGGGGAAAAATATCACATTTTCTTAAAACTCAACAAAAAAAAATCTAAAACAAACAATAAAACATATATTTCAGAATTTTTCAAAATTCGTATTCTAAAGGTGTAAAAAAATATGCAAAAAAGTTTGCAAGTTCTAAAGTTCAAATAATAATGAAATGATTGTATGAGAAGGCACTTTTGTTATTAATCTTTTGCAATGTAATAGAATAGGTGCTCATGTAGAAAGAATTTTAAAATAGACTAACATAAGTGGGTTGAAACAATTGTCTTCGCTTTAAAAAAAAAATATAAAGTCTTACTAATATTAATTTTTGGACATTCTAATTCGAACACAACATGCCTGAAGTCAGTAAAACATATAATATTGCTGATGTGTTATTTTTTCTTCTTTATTTAAAAATAATCACAAGTTTAGTGAATCAGACTATCGTGCATTTTTAAATATATTTTTATGTTTATATATTATTACATTAGTGAAACAGTTTACGTTTCGAGGGCAAAGCCTGCAAGCATGTGTCCTGCAGTTTCCTCCACTTTCTTGCACAGCCAGTAAACGGTTTCTCTGTGGTACATACCTATCCTGTTCATCCCTCAGACCACACTGCCATGGAATGAACCCACAACTGGCTCATTCAATGTGAAAATCAATGTGAGACTGTCAAATTAACCTTTGGTATTCTAAAGGATGCAATTTGATACAAATTTATTTATTTATTGTGTTTAACGTCCGACTAGTGTGCACACTTGGGCTAATGCAGACGATGGGATGATTTATAGCGTATGAAAATGCCAAGCCCTGATCGGGAATCGAACCCGGGTCCTCGGGGTGAAAGCCCAGTACGTTATCAACTAGGCCACCGAGGCGGCTAATTTGATACAAATTTAAATACACATAATTATCTGATTTATAAATTGTCTCTGAAAATATAAAATAGTCTGTGTGCACTGGGTGGTCGCCTTCTAAAGGTTAATTGTTTGCGGGCAAAGCGTTAATTTGAAAAATCCTTTCTAAGACAAAATAAATTGGCAAAAATCAACACAGATTCCCAACCTTAGAATTGCGCAAGGAAGCTGCGACAGGGGCGCTAATACATATATGTACATATATATTTTTATATATATATTTTATATATATATATATATATATATATATATATATATATATATATATATATATATATATATATTATACTCCCCGTCACAGCTTCTTGCGCAATTCTAAGGATGGGAATCTGTGTTGATTTTTGCCAATTTATTTTCAATATATATATATATACATATGTGTGTGTGTGTGTGTGTGTGAGAGAGAGAGAGAGAGAGAGTGATTTGAATTAAAACAACAATGTTATTATTTTATACAACTATGACCTAATGTTAACATTTTAATGTGAAGTACGAAAGAGACTTGGACTTGGCTACCTTTATTTACTCAGTGTTACTATAAATTGTATTGTTGATGGCATGAAAGCAATAATAAAGGCATCGTGAACACAAAATGAGAACTGTATCCGAGAACTGTTTAGTGCTTCCTCTCAGACGTTCCACGCTACTTCCGGTCACGTGATTACATGGCGAAAACACAACTGAACAGTTAAAAGCTAAAGGAACTGTGGATGGTATTATATTTAGTAATTTTCAATCCATTTTTAATAAAGCTAAACAATCTTTAAATATTTTTACATTACGTATCATGTTATCTCAATGTAAGCTGTTTTTATTATAGGAGTTCCATTGAAAAATTGGCTATGAAGCCGCTATCATGGTAAGGGCCACAGCCGGGATGATCCTAACGTTTAGACCACTTTTGAGTTATTGTTAAAAAATTAAAGTGTCACAAAAATTGATTTTGGTAATAGCTTGGACGAAATCTTTACACAGAAAATTCGTCCGAGTTAAAAAATGGCGGTCATTAAACATTTTTAAAAGTGCATCATTTTTTGTCTTAATTGATTTTGAAATTTTATCATCGTAATCAGCATTGAAAATTATATAAATTAGCATTTTGAATTTTCTAAATCCACTTAAATTAAGAAATTTAACTTTAACACGGTTAGGTTTCATTTTCTTATTTCCAGTGCAATTTTCAAGTTTAAAAATCTAGTTTATGCAATTTAATGCTGTTTGTGATTGTGAAATCAGAGTCTTACGAAAAATGTTAAGATAAAATATAATTTTTAGAAATTTGCTTCCATTCTATCAGCGAAACATCGTGTGTAAATATTTGGAGAGTTACCTTTCGTAAAATACTTCCCGAGTTAAACACATCTAAGTAATAATAAATAATTAAATATTGCTCTCAATATCGCATTTAACGTTTATGTAGTTATACAGATTAGAAAGGGCGGTAGAAATTGGAAACCACCCTTATCAATGCTTGACATCACCCGTCAACTCCCATTAAGGGTAGGATTTAACCCCTACTTAACTTCTTGATTAATTAGGATTTGTCTCCATGCCAAAGTGTTTTGATAGCTTGAAACTATAATTTGTTTGGATTTATTTATCATAATAGTTCAATCAATAAAATTGTGATAACAAAACGTATGCCTAATTAAGCTTCGTATAAGGTTTTATGATTTAATGTAAATAAATAGTTTTATACAAGTAAAAACCAAGTTTTTTCAATTTTTTAAAATTAATTACTTCCAAAAAGCATGTGTTATACGGTTTTCGTAATTGTTTGGTTCCCAAAAGTGAGTAAAAATGTTCAATGATTTTCTTTATTTTTTTAATTATTTCCAATACTTATAAGTAAAACAATTATAACAACATAATATAAAAAATATAATGTCTAGATTTAGGAAATTATGGCCGCCTCGGTGGCCTAGTGGATAGCGTACCCACCCCGAGGACCCGGGTTCGATTACCGGCCAGGGCTTGGCATTTTCATACGCTATAAATCATCCCATCGTCTGCATTAGCCCAAGTGTGCACAATAGTCGGACGTTAAAAAAAAAAAAATTAGGGAATTATGAAGTAAAAATACAGTATTAATCCACTGCTCCGATGGACCTAAACGCACTGCTTACTGTAAATGAATAATACTTATTGACTGCATTCACGCACGAAACAAGTTCTAATATAAAAGCTATTAGTCACTCATGAAAGTTTCTGTAAACTATTTATTAAAATCGATTCAAACGAATTTGTTTAAATTTTAATCATTCATTAAAAATCATAACGAAAACCATAGGATAAAATTAAGCAAAACTCCCAACACTGTTTGTCTTCGTTGGAATTTGTTAAAATGTTTTCTCACGCACTTAATCGAGTAAGTGTGGTTTACTCAGGCATTATACATGTCTAACAATTTTATATAAACAAGAAAACCTGTTACATTTTGCCCAAAGTTCAGCAACAAACTTTATCGTTTCGTTCACTAAACACAGTTTTACCACGTGACCACTCCTATTGCTCTTTACTCGTTTAAATGTTAAAACCAAGCCTTATAGTTATGTAGTTATGAAGTACATGAAATATTCGAATAAAAAAACAATTTTTGTTTCAAGTTTTCGTTTACGATTATAGACCTGTTCAAACACAAAGTTTTCCGATTATCCGTTTCTCCTTTAGCTACACATTACTCTCACCTTTGTGTTGTAATTCACAACAAATGTACGTTGAATTTTCACGACCTATACAAAAATAAATTATCTTCAAATCACAATAACGATAATTTAATTTTAATATTTACAAGTACTTAAAGAGTAAATTGTATCCTTGCTAACAAAACGTTATAAATCGATTTAAGCTTAACTGTGTTATAAATTTTTCTTTTCAAATCTTTTAGTTGTTTTCAAGTGGAATATCTCCCCAAAACGTCTGAACAATGTTTTCTTTAAACATTCATTTGATTGAGTTTCGAGGGTCTTACAACAAACGCGCTCACTTGTACAAGTGAACCGAGTCCGACTTCAATATCGCTGGTGTAATTGAAAATGTTACAATAAACAAACTGAGATGTAATTTTCCCTTTAATACAAACATTTACGACAGATGCAAAACAAGTTTTAAATACTTCATTCTCCTTAATGATTGCTCCACTTTTTTGTTGTATAAAAATTTTATTATGCTTTAGAAATGATTGCAGAGCTTCTGTTATGTTACACTAATTACAAACTGTTTACCTAATGATGTTTTGTGACGGTTAATTCGGATATTTGCTATAAATTATACGGAAACAATAACATTACACGAATTAAGTAAGCACCAACTCTCGTTGCCAAGTAACGTAGCAGCTAGATGCCTACTCATGGCTGATGCCACGAGCGGCCAAAACCCAACACTGTGACATATGTGTTCACTACCCAACATATCTCGTTGTCAAGTGTCTAACGTAGCAGCTAGATGCCTATTCATAGCTAATGCCATGAGCGGCCAAAACCCAACACTGTGACATATGTGTTCACTACCCAACATATCTCGTTGTCAAGTGTCTAACGTAGCAGCTAGATGCCTATTCATAGCTGATGCCATGAGCGGCCAAAACCCAACACTGTGACATATGTGTTCACTACCCAACATATCTCGTTGTCAAGTAACGTAGCAGCTAGATGCCTACTCATGGCTGATGCCACGGGCGGCCAAAACCCAACACTGTGACATATGTGTTCACTACCCAACATATCTCGTTGTCAAGTGTCTAACGTAGCAGCTAGATGCCTATTCATAGCTAATGCCATGAGCGGCCAAAACCCAACACTGTGACATATGTGTTCACTACCCAACATATCTCGTTGTCAAGTGTCTAACGTAGCAGCTAGATGCCTATTCATAGCTGATGCCATGAGCGGCCAAAACCCCAACACTGTGACATATGTGTTCACTACCCAACATATCTCGTTGTCAAGTAACGTAGCAGCTAGATGCCTACTCATGGCTGATGCCACGGGCGGCCAAAACCCAACACTGTGACATATGTGTTCACTACCCAACATATCTCGTTGCCAAGTGTCTAACGTAGCAGCTAGATGCCTACTCATGGCTGATACCACGAGCGGCCAAAACCCAACATATGTGGCTGCAATCACTGATTTATCTACTAGACCCAATAATATTGTGTTCTTTTTGTGTTCATTTATTCTTCTATTTAAAGGCCTTTTTTAGGTCTATCGCATTCACATGTGTACAATTTATGAGCCCTGAGTATAATTTAAGTGGTTCGTTTTGACAATGTCTTATGTAGCATTGCTTTTGTTTCAAAAGAGATTCTGATTTCATTAAACAAATTCTTTATTAAAAAAGCTCTCAAAGTATGATTATGTTTTTATGTTCTAAAAATCATCTAGTTTTATTTTTAAGTTGATCCACACTCCCGAAATTTTGGTTATTGTTCCCATGTATACATATTTTTGCGAATGCCCGAATTTACAATAATAAATTTTTGCTATTGAACTAAAAATAAAAATCGTGTATCATGTTTTCTCTTCTTTTAAATTTAATTACGACAAATAGTTCGAAAAGACAAGAAATTAATATAGCCAGTTTTTAACAATATAACCTGAAAATTATCAGCTGTTCAATGAAATCAGCTGATCGCTACGAATTAATATAAAATAACTGATCGTTTACTATTACATATTTATCAATATAAATTTGTGTACTCGCATCACGTGACGCGTAAAATGCAACAGCCCTGAAACATATTAATCATCAGAGACCTAACTGTTACATGAAACGTACTTTACATCAAGCGGGGATAAATATTTAAGATTCTACATTAGGCCTGCTATCGTCCTTCAAATATAAGTGGTACAATTTTAAATATGGATTTCCAATAAAATGTTTTCTTAAACATGTGTTTTTGTTATAAAAGTTTGCGAAAATGGAAACCTTAGAAGGGAGGTGGAGGTGGGACAAAGTGGCTACAGTATAGCGTGACATCCCTTGAGGAAGGGTAAAATTGAATTACAAGGAAAGTTGAGGAGAGTTTGTTTGGGGACAGAGCGGACCTTAGGAAATACAGGATATAGAGGTTCTGTTGTAATCTGATTTACTTTTTATTATCCCTGCATACAAAAAATACAATATTAAATGGTTGCATTCCGAGACAGGAAGCCACAGTTATCATGCTTAGTGCTCT
>CM040188.1:1452500-1457500 GCA_022606455.1 Callitettix versicolor | reverse complement strand
TTGGTAATCCGAATACAAAACATGGTGGTAACAGCTTTAACATTTCATCTAACCTGTAAATTTAGTAAAACACTTTAATCAGCGTTAAAATCTTTGTGAATCAATATTTTGTATTTTCGTATATAACCAAAATAAGATTCTATTAGGGAATAGAAAAATTCTTTTATAAAAAAAAACATGTTTTTCTTTAACATTTGCTCACTTCACTGATGCGCATTGCGAATAAATAAATATATATGAAATTGATCGTTATCTCGTTAAGTGGAAATTCAACTAGAAGCGAGGTTAGGATCTTCATTTAAATGGGTTACACAACTTCCGAATAGATCTGGCAAAATTAAGTTATACGTGACTGAAATGTAAGGAATATGTTAAGCGAGGGTCTGACTGACTGCATGTAAATGTAAATTGAAATTTGTTGATTGCTCTGAACAGTCAACTGTGGGGGAGGATGTTCAAGGCGTTTTGATCAAATTCGGTTGTAATGCATTTCATATATGAAAATAGACCGAATTATGTAACCACATCTTGTTTAAATTCTTATAATATGACATAACTAAAGTTAGTGTTCAATATTTGAAATTTAACATATTTAATGTTCGAGAGGAAATTAAACAAGAAAATGAACCTGGCCAAAATTACAGCAGTTTTATATATATATATATATATATATATATATATATATATATACTTGGTTAAACAATACTTGGTTAAAGCCACATGTGTGGCCTAGTTGATAGCGTACTGGGCTTTCACCCCGAGGACCCGGGTTCGATTCCCGGCCAGGGCTTGGCATTTTCATACGCTATAAATCATCCCATCGTCTGCATTAGCCCAAGTGTGCACAATAATCGGAAGTTAAACAGAAAAAAAATACTTGGTTAAAAATAAATTTCCTTATCTGTGTAAGTATTGTCAAAAAAATTAATTTTTCGACCTTTTTGCCAAAAAACGTTTTCTATAAATGCGCATTAAGCACATTAAAACAAATTTTATAGGAACAGGTTTTTCAAAAATGGAAAAAAGAACACCTACCACTGATTTGTTGTGTCTTAGTGCAAAATTCAAAATAAAAAACATAAAATACAATTACACTTTGAACATTTAAGCATCAAAAATGCAATTTTGTTATAGAGGAAGCTAAATATTTAACATAAAACAAATTATTCATTTAACTGTATTCATCACAGTTAAAAATTTCAAAACAGTTAGGATTGTATCCTGAATTTCTGTTCGGGTAATTCAGACTAAGCAAACTGAAAAGCTCCGAGTTCATCACCATACTGCATAGCATTTTTAACTTTCAATTTGCATTTAAAACATGAAAATGAATTCTGACTACCGCCAAATAAACTACCAGAATTTCAGAGAATTTTAAAAATTCAAAATGTTAATTTACACCGTTTTTAATGCTCAAATACGATGGTGAAATAAAATTTTCAAAAATATTTATTATAAAGAATTGTTAAAGAATTGAAATTGCCGCCATTTTGCTGGTTAACAACTTGTTAAAAAGTAATTACGATTTTTCTAATCCTTACCGTGATGGAAGCTGCAAAGGAAATTTTGCTAATAAAAGTTATTAATTACTTCGAAATGGCATAACATTCCCTCTGTTATTGTTCCGTTACATTTTGTTACGGGATTGTAACGTTTAATGACTTGAACGGCAATATAAAGTAATTAGCCAGGTTTACTGGAACCCATAATTTGTAGTTTATTTATGCCGTTACTGCCATTAGTGAGGAGAATAAATTTAATGATTTCTTTTTAAAATAGCCGATAAAAACACACAGCGTTCCTAATAAAAGTGCTTTCTGATACTTAATGGCAACTTAAAAAGTCAAGTGCTGGCTTAATATACTGTACGTTTTAATTTTAATTCGTTTGCGCTTAACTCTTGTTCAATGAGTGTGCCCGCCCAGATGTATTTATTACTTTGAGAACTGTATTAGTTGAATCACTTCTCCGAAAATAATAAACAATTTTGTTAATTAATTTTCTAAACATTTTCACGCATCTTCAGTAACGTATTATTTCAGTGATATGTATCACTGTGGTTTGTTGGAATAATCACACACACACACACACACACACACACACACACACACACACACACACACACGCACGCACGCACGCACGCACGCACGCACACGCACACGCACACGCACACGCACACGCACACACAGGTACTTATAAAATGAAAAGTGTATCCTTCACGCGGTTACATAGCGTCAATTTAAGCAACGCATTCTGGTCGCGAAAAGATTGAAACATCGAGGAGGACAAGGTTATGTTTACAGACTTCTTTGGTCACGAGACTAAACCAATTGGTGAAATTTGGTCCAACACACATAATAACACAGATGACTTATTTCCGCTGACGTGTTTTACAGATTTCCATCTTTATTGCTTCAGTTGCTTCCCAACGCCTGCTTAATGTCGTGAAAACTGTCTCGTGATAACAGAAGGCTTATTTGTTACTGCTGGGTTAGTTACTTCCGGATCGGATCACGAAACCGGAAGTGATGTCTCAGATAAAAACACAGAATAGAATAGATTTCTGGATAGAAAACACTTTTTTCAACTAAAACTTTTATTCGTTGTCAACATGAGTTGGATTGACTGGCTACCGTTAAAATATAGACAAAATTACAGTTTTGTGTACCACAAAAATACTTTTGGATGGAATTTTTAGTGAATGTACAATGGGAAATGACCTATTGGAGCGAACATCATGGTAATGTCTAGACCATATTTAAAACTCTAGTTTATACAGATTTTACGATGGTAAGGACAGGTTTAAAAATTTAAATAAAAATGTTATATTTTGAAAGTGTTATGTGTGATGAATTTATCCGAGCTACTACCAAAATAATTTCTTTAACAAATCGGACCAAAGTGGTGATCACACTCTGTCTGCTCTCAAACATATACTATTAATTTTTAAATTTATTTCGACAAAAGCAGAGCGAAAGATTGCCTCACAAAGCAATGTTTTTCTCTAGTTTTTTGATAACAATAAACGTATTCATTGTATTACACACATTTACCAGAGTGTGGTGCCAATTTACTAATTTTAGAAGATTGGTATAGCACGCTTTATATTTATATTCGAAATTTACCGTGAAAAAAACTAAACCAAAACATAAATTATTAACAATTAAAATTAAGTCAATTTTTGTTTTTACATAGGGTCTGTACTGTATAATGTATAGGTAAGTATGGATGTTTATTGTCGAGTGTTTTTCTTGGTTTTTCATTCAGCTTTTAACATTGGTCTACGTATTTCGGTACCAACTGATAATGGCAACCTCGGTACACACAGTGCGAAGGCGTTACAACAGAAGTTATGGTAAAGAACTATCAAACATTTTCAAAACAACTGTTTGGAGAGAAATTCGTAAAATAATAAAATATTATCATATATAAATAATATTGATAATTTCTTGGGATGACTTCTAGAACCACGAATTTACAACCAAGGTTGTGAGCCCTGGAGGTTATTCTCAGCCGCCCCTAACCTGGAGAAGAGACGCTGACCAAAGGTCACCCAATCTGGGAACAAACGCCTTTGGATTTGGAATTGTGTGTTGGTGGTGGAAACCACCAGGCTCTTCCACTCCATCCACCGTTGGGAATCCGAGATTCCTCTTCTGCTGTCAGGACTGTCGACCAAGTTTCACCTTGTAACCCAAGGCAGGGGCTCTTACAGGGTGCTACCATCCGGAGCCAGATGGACCCCGGTTTTTTAGCAAGGTGTTACTCCTCCCCCTCCTCCTTCTTCATCCCTTTCGAGATGAAGCCCAGGGCTTGGGACCGGCAATGGTGGAGTGGAACGTGAATACGCATAGTGGAATCAGACTAGGAACTAAGAACAAAGGAATTAAGGTAAATTGTTTGGCTTTTGCGGATGACATGGCCTTACTAGCTGAGACATTGGAAGAAGCTAAGGAACAGGCTCTTGAACTCCAGAAGCAAGCGTTAAAAATGGGTCTCAAAGTTTCATTTGAAAAGACTAAAATATTGACAAACATACAAAAACCACAAAAAAAGCTTTAAGTAGGAGAACAATACATTGAGATAGTGAAAGAATTCAAATATCTTGGGAAATGGATCAGCTGGAACGCCCTAGAGAAAAAAGCTATGGAATCTAGGAGAAATAAAGTTGAATTAGCCTTTCAACTTACCAAAGACACATACAACAAGAAATCCCTCTCCTGGAATACAAAGATAAGGCATTATCATACGGTAATTAAACCAGAAGCCTTATATGCAGCTGAAACATTATCTCTCACAAATCAGGGCCCACTTGAAAGGTTGGAGATCAAAGAAAGAAAGATATTACGAAAAATCTTAGGCCCCAAATTCCGTAACAACCAATTATTCCACATCAGTAATGAAACTCTTTACCAAAAAAACTGAAACACTATCAGACACAATAAGAAAAAGGAGAATTGATTTTTATGGGCACGTCCTCCGAATGGACAAAAATAGACTAACCAAAAAATATTTGACTACTTTCGCAACAGAAGAGCCAAACCACTTTGGTTTAGAGAAACAGAAAAGGACATTACAGAACTACAAATCACTGACACTATGCTCATGGACAGAACAGCCAAAACAATAACCAAGGACAAGAAGCAACGGTTTCAAGGCAAAGTCAAATCCAAGCGAACAATCCAAATCTCTGACGAAGAAAGAAAAGCAAGATCACAACAAATGAAGCAATACTGGGCTACAAGGAAGGCACAGAACATTAAAAAGTGATTGATTTAGTGTACCCCAAAGTTGGGTGAAACAAAGAAGATAAATAATATTAATATTATCAAATAATAAAAAATCGTATTAATGAAATTAAGTTGTTAACTTATTTAGGTAAGTGACAAAGTCTATATGTTCGATTACCACTGAAGAAATACTAAGGAAGGAATCATTGAAGAAATCAGAATATTTAATTATTTCTTATAATTTTTTATATTTTATTTGTGTTATTTTGT
>CM040188.1:1345000-1447500 GCA_022606455.1 Callitettix versicolor | reverse complement strand
AATTACAAATTAATTTTATTATAATTCTAGTTGATCTCAGTCAATTACGTTATATTGACGACAATTTTATAGTTGTTATGTCAATTGGAAAAAGCAAACCAGATGTTCGGAATGTCTTATTTCAATAAGTTTACTCTGTGGCCTAGTTGATAGCGTACTGGGCTTTCACCCCGAGGATCCGGGTTCGATTCCCGGCCAGGGCTTGGCATTTTCATACGCTATAAATCATCCCATCGTCTGCATTAGCCCAAGTGTGCACAACACTCGGACGTTAAACACAAAAAAAAGAAAAAAATATAAAAAATTAACAGCCTTTTGCAGTAGATAATTGAACAACAATAAATGAAATTAAATTAATATTCGAAATACCGTTTAGACGCTATAGAAGTATTACTAACAAACAGTATGATATTACGAAAGTGTAAAGTGTACGGATCCAGATTGGAATTTAATTGTAAAAAATGTTTAGTAGATTGAAAATAATGTCTAATTTAACTTCAAAGTAATGTAATTAGCCAAATGTACTGGAACTTATGCTTGGCTACTTATTTCACAAAGTAAAATTAATTTCCATTTATAATGTTGGTAAAATTTGCCAGAAGAAGCTCGCCCAACTTTGGGCATAATGCATCACCGCACTCCATATAATTACTCTCGGTTAAAAAAAGTTTAAATTTCATAATTTTGAACAATTAATTCTGAAGTATTTATTATTGTGCATTAATTTAAACAATTTGAAGTTTTTAATATATCATTTTCTTTATTCAAAGAAATAATTCAACAATAGTTTATAAACAATTTATTCGTTGTATTTTTATAATTTCAACTGTTATTAAGGAATTTCTATTGTAAAATGAGCTATTGGAGCGTCATCATGGTAAAACCCTGACCCGGGGATTTTGACATGAGAGCCGATCGTAATCTTTAGGTCTTTTCTTGAAGGGTAGTTAACATTTTTGTAAATAAGTTGCTTATAATCGCAAATTAGTCCGATTGGAACACAAAAATCTATTTTCGTAATAGGTTTTCCAAGTTTGTGAACCAGCAAAATTCTTTCAAAAGTTTCAAAACAGCTGCCAATATCTTTGAAAATTCATAACTTTTTTGTCCGAATTGTCTTCTTTTTTTTGAAAACCTTGCTTCACAATTTTAATTAGCTTTAAAAATCGCATAACCTTTTCAATTTTAAAAAATTGTTGAAATAAAGAACACAATTTTAAGAAATAATTTTCATTTAACAAAGGTCAGGGTTTATTTTTGTATTTTCGTGCAATTTGAAAGTTTAAATACGTAGATTTTATTGCTGCTTAAGGTAGTAATATCAAAGTTTCAAAAATAGGATAAGATAATAAACGTTTAATTTAAGTTTAATCTTCTTGAGTGATAAAAATATAAACACAATTTTAAAATATGATTTTTAGAAAACTTTGATTTTCGCAAAGGTTTCTCTAGGAAAAGTGTATTTCCAAAACAGTAAGGATTTGTCAGACAATATTAAGCATATAACCCTGACTATATATTAAGCAAATTTTTGTGTAGAATATAATGTAAAAATTTGTATAAGGAAAACACTTCTCTAGTAAAACTAAAAGTTATTCATGTATTGACTTCACGCAGTAGGGGACGTTCAGTAATTAATATAGCAATATACATTAAGCATAAAATTAGCTGCTTTCTTTTGGCAGTTACCAACGTTATAAACGAAAATAAATTATACTTTGCTAAATATTTAGCAGTAAATTAAGCGAATGTTAATGGCATAATACAAATAGTAAGTTAGATATAATTTTAAAAAATTAAAAATCTAAAAATTTTAAAAATTAACAGGAGAGACGACCGTTGAAGAGAAAGTTTGAAAGGAGCCAATCAGAAGCGAGCACGTGTTTAATGTGCACGTGTTGAATAGAGGAGGGGTATGAGGTGAAGACAGTATAAATAGGACGGGCCATAATATTGGTGACCAGTATAGATACAGTTTTTGAAAATGGAGGTTCTCCGAAACGCGTCAACAAAAGTAGACTTGACGAAGCTAGGGAAGGCTTGACATTATACTCAACATAGATATAATATCAATTCTTTAACGTCATTTTAGCTTTTTTCTTCAACTTCAATACAAAGCCAAGAAAAGTAAATAGAATAATTACGGATATTTATTTGGGCACTAACCATCTCATTTGACAATATTTCTGGATTATAACGCAAGCGGGGGCTTAGCAATCCCACAGTACCTCCAGATCATACTACTCCCACTCATCTACTCAAGGTACTCTATACAGCTTGGCTATTTCAAAAATGTAGAGACCCATGCTGATGGAAAGAACGACACCGGCCTACAATTGTATCAAACTGAGCCCTGGGAAACCTAACGACCTTCCAGTGTCTTATCTTAGCCTAATGATCTATGCGGGGCACTGAATAGGCGGACGTAATTTTCCTAGCTGCTCATGGAACACAGTGACAATAATCCTAGCAGAAAAGAAGAATAATATAAAAAGAATTAGATATAATTTGTTTTTTTTCACTCTTTTACCATAATAAGTGTTTAAACATACTAAAAATTATATAATGGGACAAAAATATTTATGGAATATTTTAAGACTTGATCATTCGTGTTTATGGATTGAGGTTTGTCTATAGAGGTGCATCTGATTTTATAAATAGTAGTGAATTAAATTTCCTACATCGAAGTTGTACTTTGTTTCTGTAAACGGCAAATAAAAACTTATAATTATTCACTTAAAATACCTGTACTTTTATAGATTTTCACAATTTATACGCGTTTCTAATCGTTACCGAATGAGCTAAAAAATGAGATAATTACTGTAAAGTTAAAATTTAAATGCAACCTTCTTTATCGTTCTCACAAACCTAAAGATCGACTTTTACAGCATAATTTTACACTATTAACTCCGCAAAAACGGTATAAACTAATTAAAAAAGGTTAAAAAACATAAAATTGCATGTTTTTGCAGACATTTTAATTATTGGTATTTGTTTATATTCGAACTATTTCTACGACCATGCGCTATAAGTACAAAAAATTTAATCAGTTTAAATATTTTAACACATACCAATACAGAATTATGTTCAGAGTTAGACACCTGAAAACAAGGGTAGTTTTTACCAAGTTCAGTTATTGTTTTGTGGACACAAATAATGGTAAATGTCATAATAATTTTTTCCGGCGAAAAACCGATGGGGTTATCACCGCCGACACTCAAAATGAAAATATAAAAGAAAGAATAAAATATAAAAAAAGTTAAGTTTAGTAAGAAAAAAACAAACTATAATATCAAAAACAAACATATAAAAGTATAATAACAGATATAGATATATGACTAAAACTAGTTAACAATAATATATATATCTTAAAAACAACAACATACACACAAATTATTGTAGGGCTGTAAATTAGCCCTACAACAATAAACAGACAAACAACAGAAATATAAAAGTACCTAAAACTAAATAACAAAAGAAAAACAACTTATTTCCTAAAAAAATAATATCGTAATAACATTACTCAAATATTCTTTGAAATCTTTACGAAAACTTCAAAAGGATTGGAATTTGGTTATGTACTTAAATGAAGGAAAACATCGAGACTTGAGTCAGTAGAGTTCATTGACTAACAATTTCACAGTCAATTAGAATTTGACGTGAATAATGTAAAGAAATTGCACTTCATCAACGAAACACAATAACTTTTATGTTGTGAACAAAAAGGCAATAAAACAACGATTAAATCAACGACTTTCACTTCGCTATGGCCCAACTTGTCTTTGTTTGTCAAGACGTAACAATTAATTCTCACTTCGTTAAAACGGTAAAACGGATGGTGTTAATAATTTTGTGAATAAATATTTTCCATAAGAAGATAAACTAGTAGTTACCTCTCGTGCTCCTCCTAACTGTTCGCTACGCTCAGAAATTATTACAGCAGTATTTAGCCACCTTGCGGTGTCAGACCAGTTTTTAAATTCATGAAGAAAATTTTGAATTCATTCCCTTCAATGTAATAACGTAGGTCTGTTCATTTTTTTAAAAATCTATCAAAATTTGCTTTTTACGATATCGATCTTTCCGCGGCACGCAACTGCCTCGCTGACGTGACAGTGTCGCGGTTAATTAATTTATTTTTTCAAATTAATTTTTTTTTCAAAAATCGAAGAAAATATGATTCATTTGTGGCATTTACTACTCGGTAGCTAAATTAATGAAAGTTTTCAACTTATCTGTGTGTTTGTAACAAATACCGGGCTATCCCTCCCTTTTTGTCAATTCACGTGTAAATTAACTGAAATAACGCTTACCTTTTTAGCCCTGGAAGATCTTCAAACTAAAAATATCTTTCACTTTCTTCACCCTTTGTAAGAAGACAACAAATTATACCCAACTTAAAATTTCTGTTATGTCATTAACGTTTACTTAATGTACTGGAACGAAGAATGGCTGCTAAATATTTAACAAAGTATAATTAATTTTCGTTTATAACGTTGGTAACACTGCTGGAAGAAAGGCTCGTAATTTTATGCCAAATGCATTGCTGTAATAATTACTTCTATGTTTAAACATAAAGTAATTACACGAATAACTCTGCTTTAATGGCTATTGACTTCTTTTTTTACACGAACACTTTACAATTTAAAACATGGTTAAAATGAGGAAGCTATTTTTGTAAAACGTTATTCATTTTAACAGAATAACAACATTGAAACAAAGTGAAAATATTGTGTAACTCGTAGCCTTATTAAATGAATATTGAAAGTAACACTTTACGATAATATTTTGTTTTTTACATTCTTACTCAAAGCGAAACCTCAACGATATAAGTTTGCCTTACACATTTTAAAAATCTGAAATCACCTAACCTAACGATCACAAAAACTGCATAAGTTATTTCTTTTAATTTCTAGTATTTCACTGAAAAAACGAAAATGTACCATGAACGCCATCTTGTTTACTTTCGCATTTTCAATGAAATGGCTGATTGTTTCCCTAGTACACCAATGCATGCAGTGAAATAAAACTTTCAAAAGGAAGATTTATGTGTGTGTGTGTGTGTGTGTGTGTGTGTGTGTGTGTGTGTGTGTGTGTGTGTGAGAGTGTGTGTGCGTGCGTGTGCGTGCGTATGTGCGTGCGTGCGTGTGTGTCCGTGTGCGTGTGCGTGCGTGCGTGCGTGTGTGTGTGTGTGTGTGTGTGTGCGCGCGTGCGTGTGTGTGTGTTATATGGACACGACCTTTCCAAAAAATTATATAGAAGTCATGATTTTCAAGTTGCATAATCTCAATTAAAATGAGACAACCCTGGTTCCCGGATCTGTGTCTCACAATTGTTTCCGCTGTAATAGCTCATTTTCAAAATGTAAATTTGCTCAAAAAAAAAATGCAACAAACTTAGTGCCTTTACTAGCACGCCAACGAACACCAAACACTAAAATCAGTTGCTACTACTGAATACAATATATATTTCGCCCGGATATTTGCTTTGTACAACTAACGCCAAGTATTTTGTCGAGTTTGATAAATAATTAATGTAACGCCAAGCTTTTTGCGCCCAACTTTGTGCAACTAAAGAAGCAAATTTATTGCAGTTGCGAAACTGAGCACAACTATGCTTCACATATTTCACTGCCAATGTAAACGGTTCTTCATAAACATTGTAAAGGGACAAACTTCATTAATTAAATCTTTCAAGTTCCGTGGAGACTTACGCATATGTAAACATTAATCGCAGATTGTTTTCTAATTCAAATTTTAGCATTATTTATTTTAGGTATATAAATACAAAATTATTTTTGAGCATATAAACACTTAAAAATTACAAATGCTTACAAGTATTTTTTGGGGTTATAAAACAGCTGATTTTACTAGTAGGACCTATGATGATTATGAAAAAAACATTAGGGAGATTTTAATTAATCTATTGAGCTTCCCTAACTAACCAGTTGAACAGTTGTTCTCTCTCTTCCTCCCTCCCTCTCTCCCCTCTCTCCTCCCTCTCTCACCCCTCTCTTATCCTTCTCACTCTCCCCTCCCATCTCCCCCTCTCTCCCACTCTTCCTCTCACCTCCCTCTCTCCCTATCCTTCTCCCCCTCTCTCTCCCTCCATTCCCTTCTCCCCTCTCTTCCCTTCTCCCCTCTCCCTCTCCTTCTCCTCCTCCTCTCCCTCTCTCCTCTCCCTCTTTCCTCTCTCTCTCGCTCTCTCTCTCTCTCTCTCTCTCTCTCTCTCTCTCTCTCTCTCTCTCTCTCTCTCTCTCTGTGTGTGTGTGTGTGTGTGTGCGCGCGAAATTTGGCAAGTAGCTTTCGTTTATCCTAATTTCGAAATCATTTTTTTAATAAAATTTTTTTTAAACTCCTCTATAATTAAACAAAATCGTTTTTAAATATCTCAATAAATGGCCCAAAAGTTGTCAATAAATTCTTAAACAAATATTTGTGGTTTTTTTTTCCTCACCCACGTTTGTGTGTTCTAGAAAAAATTTGAAATTCGGTACACTTTTTAAAAATCTATTAAGTAGATTTTTATAAAATTTTCATTTAGTATAAAGAATCAAATTCAAGTCAGATGGAGTGTAACAAAGAATCACAATCAAACTCAGCCTAAGTTTAGCAAATTTATGTTTTGGCAGTAAATCGAAACACAATACCTGATTGTCGTTGTGTCAGTTTGGTTTTTTAATGTGTAACAGTGATTACGTTTTATTTTAAATTTGAATCAGTGGCTTCATAGAGCAGCAGTAGCTGATAGACTCAGTAGATTTGAGAATTAAGACGATCGTCAATGTTTCTTAAGATAGGCAAATGTGATGAATGTAATAATGTAAAACATTATTTATATTTCATCATTTATTATTCTTGTACTAAGTTGTATATTAACTCTGGTACGGCATAGAATAGCATTGACTGCTTTCCACTTAGCCGAATCTCTGATATAAGTTCAAAATATCCTACTCAACTTAAGCAAGTGTGCAGTGTTAACTTCTAAGAATTATTAATTCATTTCACCTTCACTAACAAAACCTACATAACCCTGTTTAACTTTACTCTGCTTAGTTTCCTTACGTATCGCCAAACGTCCCCTTCCCTCTCTAGTGCTACGTCTCGTCTAATAAAACTTTATTTTTATTGCGGAACCGGTTCAACGAATAATTAACTAAGTAATATTTAAATAAACTTATTTTTCTATTTTTCTTATTTTTGAGTGTTGCAATACAAATACACAGCCAACCTCGAGTGCGAATAATTCATAACTTTGTTGTCTTCATCAGCTTTAAAATCTGTATAAATTAGCATATTTTAAATCATGCAATGTTTATTATCGAATTTCCATTGATATATGATCGAATGAAACATATCGGGAAACGTTCTTTAAAGTTTAATGCAAATATATGTAGATTTCAATGCTAATTATGATGATGAGATCAGTATTTAAAAAAAGGATAACATAAAAACAAATGCTTTTGAAAATTTGCTTCTATCACGTTACAGAGCCAAAACAATTTTCGTGTATTCAGTTCGTTTGAAGATTTCATTTGTTAATTCATGCAGGTTTTAAGAATGGTAAAAAGGGATTTTAAAAATAAATGTCGCTCAGAACGTACTAGTTGCCGTAAAATACAAGTTGTGATAAAATGTTTTGCAAAAAACACATACACGTGCAAACTACTCAAATAGCTTGCAGATAATCAAAGCCAGCAGTGGAATATGCAATTAAGCAATTACCGACTGTGACCTCGATAATTGACTTGCAGCTCAAAGTGGTCCCTCTCAACTGAGCTTCAATTCTACTCGACAGTTCAAACGTGAAACAGTTCATGTACATCGAAAATCTATTTAAAACTTATTAAAAACTCAAATGTTTGTACTTAGCCTGTTATTACAGAATTTACTGGTAAAATATTAATCGATTTCCGTTACTTTGATATAATACCGGAGGTGGTAAGAGTTCATTTTTGTTTTTTTATTATAATTTAAAAAAATAAAATATATAAAGATTTTATTGATTTTACGATGGTGGAATTACATTTTCGAAAAGTATAAGACAATATTTTTTTCGAAATTCACTTCCATCGCTTAAGAAAGCTGTGACTTCGCGATTGTTTATTTATTATATTTTATTTTTATTGTTTATAATAATCTATAAATATCTAGACGAAAAACCCGCACTACTCAATAGGGTAGCAAAAATTAAAAAAGCCCAGCTACTAACTTGGCCAACGTACAAGGAAAAATGCCTGTCAATAAAAACAAAAATACCCCACTACAAATCAGTGGTACTCCCAGAAACATTATATGCCAGTGAAACTCTCTTTCAAATCAAAAACAATAACAAGACGGACCCGCTGCTTAAAACAGAGAGAAAGATCATCAGAACGTGTCTCAACAAAAGCTACCGGAAAGACGGGACCTGGAGAATAGCCACCAATGAAACAGTATACAAATATATCGACCCAGTTCTCAGTGTAATGAAAAAACGAAAAATTTCCCACTTCTTTCACATATTAAGAATGCCGGAGGACAGAATCCTGAGACAACTGGTAATGAGAAGCATCAACAGGGAAACACTGGGAATATACATCACACAAGTCCTCAGAGACCTCAGTGAAATAGGACTGAAAATGGATGATGTAACAGACCAATGTAAAATAACACGCATTCTTAAGACTAATAAATTTAAAGTGGATAAACCGAAGAGACACAAGAAGGATGCCGTCAGGAAGCAACGATCCGATCGAATGAAGGATTATTGGAGGAAAAAATTACAGCCCAATGTTAGGAAGAACTGAAATTTAGACTAAAGTGGTCCCATGAGGCCAATTTTTTTTTTTTTTTAATCTATAAATATAAGTTAAACTTCTCAGGTGTCCATGTTATTTTACCTATTGAGAAAGCAAGCCCGTTTTGATTACACTACAAATATTGTTATTTTAATTATCTTCTTAATAATCTTTAATCATTTAACTTTAAGATATTTTGAAGGACCATCAGTTTTAGGGATTTTCAAAGTTTATTATTTTTAATAAAAAATAAAAAAAAAAATAAAAAAAATAAATGCTTTCCATTTTTAAAAGGCATACATTTTCTTGTACTGTTTACCACAGTGTTCTAGATAACCTGTACTCTAGGTATCAAGCTGCATTTGATATTTAGAGAATAACTAAAGCTAAACATGTACGTTGTATGCAATTTTCTGTATCTGTTTAACTCTATGTCCACTTCCCACCGAATATTTAAGCTTTGCTTTATTTTGAAGATTTAAGTTACGATCATTGTCAATGTCCGGCTTCCGTCGCTTGGTAAAATTACACAATGTGCAATATTACCTTATTAAGATACTCTCTTTAGGCTAGGTAAGGTTGGGTTGTTATTAACTAATTTCCCTTGAGGGATGAAAAGGGCTACTCCACATTCAACCCTCGCATCTGCAATACAATCTGTACACGATCATGTTGGCAGCACAACTGTGAAATATCTTGCGAATACCTCAGCGCCTATACAAACTCTTTTATGTAATATTAGGCTACTAATTTTTTAAAATGTTTGTATCAATCAAAATTGAATTGTATAGTTGGTCAACAATACAAATTATGGCGTAAGTTTTTCTATTGATAAAATTTCAAAAAGGCATTAGCGATATTTTCATTAGAAACAGATAAGGTTTTCTACAATGCACTCGTGCCGGATCGTTAATCAAGTGTTACAAAATGTATTTACACTTCAACTGTTCCACTCAATGTGCATATATCAAGTAAACGGTTTATATTTAGGTCAGACATTATCGATGTCAACCTTTCAACTGATTTACTCATAATTTCAGTTGGAAAACATAACTCATTTCAGCGAAATGTATCCGTGAAGTGAATAGATATCATCCGGAAATAAGTCACTAACATAAACAAAACACATAAGAACAGAACTTATAAACGTTATCCATACAAATTTATGTGTGATTAATTCAAGTTATATGAGGCCAATGCATTAAAAATCTCTTCCCATTAAAAACATTTGTTGTTTAAATCCGATACCTCCAACGTATCAGATAAAATTAAAATCTGGACAAAATGCGTAAAAATGTTAAATAATTTTTGAAAATTGCTTCCACTGCATCACTGGAACAGGTGAGTGATGTGTTTATAATAAATTTTAGTTGCTATCTTTAAAATGATGTTGTATAAAATTAGATAATTAATTATGGTTACAAACTGTTATAAACGAGTTACATTTTGGCACTTTGACGCAATAAATACATTTTTAAATTATTGTAAATTATTTACTGAAATATTTTGAAAATAAAATAAATTCTTTCGAAAAGAGTAAATAATATATTCAGATTTCAAGAAAAACGTTTTAGGTACAAGACCTGATTTATATTTACATTTTGTAAAATAAACACTAAAACATTTATGTAATATAAACATTAACAAAATATGTTTCACTGTTATTAATGTACATTAGTAAAATATTCAATATAGTGTTAGGCCATTAATTTGTAAAATATAAATTGATTTCGTTGATTTTGTCGTAGTAGAGTAGACTAAGATAATAAAATGTACATCGTAGCGTTTTTGTTTTGATGCCCATCCAATACAACTAGAAGCCAACCGACTGTGAATGTTTAGAAATATGAACATATGGGACATTCAAAAACCAGATTCAAATAAAGATTTATCCGATGGAAACAATAATATGGCTGAACGTAACTGGGTGGAAATGATAATATCCTTTTGGAAATTTACGTCTTATTCACTCCTACTGCATGACACACTGAATTACAGCTACACACACGAGGTTTCGAGAGTAAGGATCGCGCCTAACTTAGCAAATATATCACAAGCCAAGCTGCACACCTATTCAGAGGAATTACAGCTACACACACGAGGTTTCGAGAGTAAGGATCACGCCTAACTTAGCAAATATATCACAAGCCAAGCTGCACACCTATTCAGAGGAATTACAGCTACACACACGAGGTTTCGAGAGTGAGGATCACGCCTAACTTAGCAAATATATCACAAGCCAAGCTGCACACCTATTCAGAGGAATTACAGCTACACACTCGAGGTTTCGAGAGTGAGGATCACGCCTAACTTAGCAAATATATCACAAGCCAAACTGCACACCTATTCAGAGAAATTACAGCTACACACACGAGGTTTCGAGAGTGAGGATCGCGCCTAACTTAGCAAATATATCACAAGCCAAGCTGCACACCTATTCAGAGGAATTACAGCTACACACTCGAGGTTTCGAGAGTGAGGATCACGCCTAACTTAGCAAATATATCACAAGCCAAACTGCACACCTATTCAGAGGAATTACAGCTACACACACGAGGTTTCGAGAGTGAGGATCGCGCCTAACTTAGCAAATATATCACAAGCCAAGCTGCACACCTATTCAGAGGAATTACAGCTACACACTCGAGGTTTCGAGAGTGAGGATCACGCCTAACTTAGCAAATATATCACAAGCCAAACTGCACACCTATTCAGAGGAATTACAGCTACACACACGAGGTTTCGAGAGTAAGGATCACGCCTAACTTAGCAAATATATCACAAGCCAAGCTGCACACCTATTCAGAGGAATTACAGCTACACACACGAGGTTTCGAGAGTGAGGATCACGCCTAACTTAGCAAATATATCACAAGCCAAGCTGCACACCTATTCAGAGGAATTACAGCTACACACTCGAGGTTTCGAGAGTGAGGATCACGCCTAACTTAGCAAATATATCACAAGCCAAACTGCACACCTATTCAGAGAAATTACAGCTACACACACGAGGTTTCGAGAGTGAGGATCACGCCTAACTTAGCAAATATATCACAAGCCAAGCTGCACACCTATTCAGAGGAATTACAGCTACACACTCGAGGTTTCGAGAGTGAGGATCACGCCTAACTTAGCAAATATATCACAAGCCAAACTGCACACCTATTCAGAGGAATTACAGCTACACACTCGAGGTTTCGAGAGTAAGGATCGCGCCTAACTTAGCAAATATATCACAAGCCAAGCTGCACACCTATTCAGAGGAATTACAGCTACACACTCGAGGTTTCGAGAGTGAGGATCACGCCTAACTTAGCAAATATATCACAAGCCAAGCTGCACACCTATTCAGAGGAATTACAGCTACACACTCGAGGTTTCGAGAGTAAGGATCGCGCCTAACTTAGCAAATATATCACAAGCCAAGCTGCACACCTATTCAGAGGAATTACAGCTACACACTCGAGGTTTCGAGAGTGAGGATCACGCCTAACTTAGCAAATATATCACAAGCCAAGCTGCACACCTATTCAGAGGAATTACAGCTACACACACGAGGTTTCGAGAGTGAGGATCGCTCCTAAATTAGAAAATATATCACAAGCCAACCTGGACATGTATTTAAAAAGATTCAAGCCGCAAGAAAAACAAACATAATTTTAACCGCAAGAGTAAAGCTAACTGGCAACGCTTTCATCCAAAACTTGTGTAAAAAAGAAGTATTTATGGCTACCATTTAATAATGTAAACTCAAAATTAAATATTTAATTTTTACTTGAATAAGGGGTGTTGTTTTTACAATTAAATAGGGTTGTCACTACTACAGTAGGGGTTAAGAGTTGTAGATGGGAAGCAACACAGATTCTTACCTACCCGGTGTTGGCCGTGGGATAATCTAACCAGTGCGCAATACCAATCTGATGAAGGTATCATTCGTTTTTTAAAAACATTTTTTTTAATTTGTGGTTCTTCTAATTAAAAAGTGGTTTTTACTGTCCACTTTTGGACCATAATTTTGTTATAAATTTTGAACAAGCCATGTATTTGATCCATACTGTCGAAATGTCGTTTACTGTTTTTAAATACACAAAGTCCGAATAAATAATACTTGCGGTCTCCTTTTAATGGATGCCTACGAGCTACGTAAACTGCAGCGTTATTATATGAAGTTTATCTTACAAATGCGTCTCATTGTTTTGTCTAGGCGTTCTTTGCAAACCCAACCACGTACACGTTTTAGTGTTAATAAAACATCTTGCCAGAATAAGTTTGTAACAAGAGCAATATATCTCAAAGTCTTATCATTTCGGGAACAACATTTTTCACACGTACGTTAAAAGTTCAAAGAGCCAAAGTTTAATGAAGCGCCCCAAAAACGCAATCTATAACCTTTGCAAAACCTTATAGCTTTGCTGATAAAACTGTGAGCTGATACTGCAATGTAACAAAACATGTGTTTTAAACTTAACTTAATCTCTAAAATACGTAGTGCAAACTAAGCACAAGTTATGAGGTCATTTCGCTGGCATTTCAAATGTTTTAAAGTTTATAAAATACGTCAGCTGATGTGAGCGAATACATCATAACTATATAATATATAAACATTACATATACATATATACAACGTTTTTACAATCTCTTAAATAATGTTTTAAAGATCAGGCTTGGTGCACATTTCAAGATTTCAAGTCTTGATCTTACCATGATGGCCACTTTATATTAATTTTTAAATGGGTATAGCTAAAAGGAATGAATAAATGAAGTGCTAATAAAGTTAACATATTTTCAGTTACCAAATAAAAGTCGTTGTATGACTAAAACAACCCCAACAAAGTTTTTAATAACACAAACTACCCTCTACCCTTAGCTCGTTAATCAACTTTACACTTATTGCTGGTTTACAAATTGCACACACACACACACACACACACACACATCTGATATATGTAATGGCAGAACGCTGCCAAATCGCTGGGGCTGTATGACATAGGTTACACCATTTAAACGAGAAATATCCCCGCAGTTGTCCGTTATTCAACGTTTAAACTGTTCCTGACCTGTTCGGTTGTTCTTTTAAAACTGAATTTATTTTTAAATATTCCCGAAGTAATAAGGGTTACCGTTTTTAGCCGAATCACTCAACTTGTGATATATATGTGTGTGTATATATATATATATATATATATATATATATATATATATATATATATATATGTATATGTATATGTGTGTGTGTGTGCGTGCGTGCTCACACGCTCGTTAGGACTCTCCTAATTTAGTCCGATTTGATTCAACCTCGGCATAAAAATCGATTGTGGTATTAATTTGAACAACTTTGTTAACCAGCAAAATTAGTTTATAGTTACAAAATGACTGTCATTTTCAATTGTTTCAAGAATGCTACTTCTTTGTTTGAAACATTTTTGAAAATCTGATTTCACGTTCTTAACGAGAGTTGAAAAGTGTATGAGTATAAATTATAATTTTGAATTTTAAACTTTAAAAGTGTAACAAACGCAGATTGCAATACCGTAGGCGTATATGATAGTGAACTCAGTTTCAAAAAAAGTAAGATAAAGTAAAATTTTACTTTTGAAAATTTGCGTTCATTGAGGTTGCCACAATTATTATTTCCATTTCCTTTTTGGTCAAACAAAACTTCTGTAAAAACAAAAACACCTAATTGTTTTTTTAACAAAATTTGCTCAAATTTAATCAAAAACATCGTAGATCTCAAACTATTTATCAAAAAATATTGAAATCATAGTTTCGGTACTGAATCGGAAAATAGCTTGACCGTTGACCAATCTTCTTTTTATTTTCTTCTTCTTTTATGCTAGGATTATTGTCACTATGTTCAGTATAATAATCTTCCTTCCCTAGCTTCGTCAATTCTACTTTCGTTGACGCGTTTCGGAGAACCTCCATCTTCAAAAACTATATCTATACTCTAATATATCTATACATTATACTGAATCATAGTTGACCAATCTGTTTACTCCCAAACTGTAAAACTACTTTAATTCAAATGCAGTACACTTAGTTCAGTTATGTATATGCATTTATTGTCAACATTTTAAAAATTATGATGAACTATTCCAGATAAAATTGTCGTTAATTTCCAAAAATGACTAAAACGCCTTTTTTATTACTGCGACTACTCCTTAACTCGCCGGAAATTATTGCATTTGAGACAGTTTTTGTACTAATTTTGCACATTTATTTATAATGTAATATCATATTTTATCAGTGTTACTATTAAATAAATAGGTATAAGTAAATATAGAGATGAATATTTGTCGTGTGCATACCTGAGCTATTCAAAATACGTGAACGTCATTAGTAGAGTGTGCGTCAATAGCGTGATCCTGCAGGATTCATTATTTGTTTTATATTTATAATGAGGACACGTACAACCGCCGTGTCTGCAGGCGTCACATTTACGTTTTATTCAAACAGATTCAGCGCGAGGAAAAATATCTCGCACAGCTCACTTTTGTCGGATCTAATTTAAAGCTTTAACGTTAAAACATTTGTTTCACTTGCAAGTTTCGAAGCCCCTATGTTATATCGACTGAGATTTGAGACTCACTTGTCTACTGATAAGACAGTTTGAATTCGATGCAGAGCTTCGGTTTATACAACGGACTTGAGAAGATCTGTGGTACACTGAGGACAGAAAGCTCAACAGTTTAGTGTTAAATGTGAAGAGAATTGGTGAAAGAAGGACTTGACTGGAGGTCGGGAACAAACGCAGAGACAAGGGTGTAGTGGGAACAGATATTGGTGGTGTGCGAAGAACGGATGAATATATAGTACCTGAAGAAGTTCTCGTGGAGGAACTTGAAGGAAAAAGCGACCTGAGGGGAAAACGGCTTTATCTGAAAGTAAAAACGTGGCAAAAAACAGCACTGACCAGATGGCAAGAAGCCAAAATGCGCGTCAGAAAAACAAAACTTAGCGTCAATGTGTTTCTTCAAAAAGAGATTAAATATTATTTTTTGAAAACACTCTGCAAGAATAAAAAATATAACGCATTAAATAAAATATGGTAACAAACAAATATCAGTGTTTTCATAATTTTTTAATGGAAGAAATTAAAAATAAAAAGTGAATTCAGAAAAAATGTTCAACAACTTCTGCGCAATTTTAACAAAAACAATTTAGTTTAAAAATTTGAACACAACTTCAACGGCAGTCAGGATTGATTCCTTATATTCAATGCAATTTGTAAATCTTAATATGTGCACATTTTAATAATATAAAAATTAAGTTGAAAAAAATACCTCAACTATTGTATTTATTTTAATTTTATTTTATTTTGTTTTTGTTATTTTAAGGCGAAAAGTACATTGAGGCTATTATCACCTCCCTAAATGTAAGTGTGAGTGTAAAGTGTTAAAGTCGTAAGTGTAAGTGCCTGTTAGACTCGAGTACCGCGAGGGAAGTCTAAATCCTCTCAATAGGTGGTGCAGCTAGTCTGCACCCCCTGCGGGGTACACACACACACACACACACACACACACACACACACACACACACACACACACACACACACACACACACACACACACACACACACACACACACACACACACAAACACACACACACACACACACACACACACACACACACACACACACACACACATATATATATATATATATATATATATATATATATATATATATATATATATATATAATAATTATTATTATTATTATTATTATTATATAATAAAGCACACCTTTGTATATCAAAGTGTCTGTATTAAAACCAATTTGTTTATTAAATGAAGCAAACAAAACATTATTCCATTTATTTCAGAAAAATAATAAAATTTCAAAGGCTTTTATTTTAAAAGCTTATAAATTAAAAAATGTATTATGTGTTAACTTTAAATAGCTTTAAAAACTAACTTTTAATAAACAAAAAATTATTAATAGTGTAATAACTTTAACAGATAGTTTTGATATTGAATTAATTCTTACTATTATATCATGAACTTTCTTCTTTCCATTAAGCTTCTTTGTTGAAGAACGCCATTAGTTAATTAAATAGTCTAAGTGAATTACAAAATATTAAGGCGCCCATCTAGCGTGATTAGGCGGGGAGTTTGTTTTCAAATTTGTGCCGTCTTTAAAGTTTTAACGACGGCAGGCAGTTCCTATTCGATATTTTCAAGTAGGACGAATGTCGAGATGAAACTAATAACCGAAGCGTGCATGGACGTGATGGAAGCGAATTTACTGTTTTTAATCTTTACCCTTCTTTTTCAAACGATTTTACCGTCGTACACAGCATTGTATAAGTATTTTAAAATTTCAAATTGCTCTGATAACAGGAAAAGGATTCCTGACAACCGACAAATTAAATTTCCTAATTTTAAAGTATTTGAAAATTTAAAATATTAAATAATGCTGATCACATAAACATAACGTCAGGACAGATGTTTGTAAAACTCATAATTCAGCATAATTTAATCTCATGCTATGAAATGTATAATTTTAAAACTTACAGGATAAAATATATCTTTCAAGTGATAACTTTCTGTTTAAGTTGAAATCGTTACAGTAGATTTTCTCAAAAATCCGATGTTAATACATTATTAATGATTTTATGACAGAAAAATTTTTAAATCGATGTTTTTTGAAAGTACGTGGGTTGATCAAATATAAACGAGACTGATTTAAAAAAAAAAATATTGCTTACTTACAAATTATTCTTGATACAACTTATTTTTTTACATAGTCTCCCGCACGAGTAACACATTTTTCCCACCGGATTGGAAGTTTTTTAATTCCATCTTCGTAAAAAGTTTTCGGGCGTTCATTGAGCCATTCGAGCACGAAGGTCTCCACCGCAGAATCGTCTTCGAAACACTGGCCTCCAAGCGCCTCTTTGAGTGGCCCAAACAGGTGATAGTCGCAGGGTGATAAGTCTGGACTGTATGGGGGATGTTCCATTGGTTCCCAGCCAATTTGATCGAGTTTAAGCCTCGTAGCGTTCGCCGAATGTGGTCGGGCATTATCGTGAAGAAGAATGACGTTTCTCGCCGGTTTAGATTTCCTTTTCCTACGAAAAGACTGTTTTGCGGCCTCTAAAACATTGCAATAATATTGTGCATTTATTGTGCGTCGTTGATGGAGGAAATTGTCGTGAAAGGCGCCTTGATTGTCGAAAAATACAGTGGCCATTACCTTCCCGGCCGACGATCGTGATTTGGCCTTCAGAGGCGCCCTCTCTCCCCTCTTCCGCCACTCCATACTTGCCTGTTTCGACTCAGGAGTGTAATGGTGAACCATGTTTCGTCACAGGTGACAATCCGGTTTAATAATGCCTCACCATCTCGTTCAAATTGGGTCAATAGTCGCTGGCAAATCTCCAAACGATTCCGTTTGTGAACGTCGGTCAAAATTCGTGGAACCCACCTTGCAGATACTTTGCTGAGTTCCAGGTTTGATGTAACGATTTTTGAACGCTACCATAGCTCAACTGGAGTTCATCTGCAATAAATCGCAGCGATATACGTCTGTCTTCGTCCAGGAGCTTCCGAACAGCATCAATGTTTTCGTCCGTGACGGAAGTGGTCGGGCGACGATCATGGCTGAGGTTTTCTACTGCTTCCCGTCCTTCGGCGAATTCCTTGTGCCAAGCAAAAACGCGAGCTCTTGACAGGGTCCTGTCCCCGTATTGAGCCGTCAATCTACGAAAGATTTCAGTCGGATTGACCCCCTCCTTGGCCAAAAACTTAATAATAATTCTCTGCTCCACGGAAACGTGCACTTCACTCACTCATTGTATAGTTTTATACTGAAGGGTCCGAACGGAAATGTTGCCCGTCTACGCCCGTCCCAAACCTCCCAGGCTACCTGAAACCCCACCCTTTAGAGTTCAATGTCCAACGGAAAAGTTTTTAGAAAGTCAGTCTCGTTTATATTTGATCAACCCTCGTAAGACAACTGGCTTGATAACGCGACAAAAGTTCACATCAAGTTTTATTATTGCAAATTACTGCTCAAACTCTCAGTACAGATGATTTATTACAATATGTTTCACTAAATTCTAGTAAAAAAATTAACTATTAGAAAGTCCATCATGGTAAGGCTCAGATCCAAAAAAAACCAACCATCCATATATATATATATATATATATATATATATATATATATATATATACTGTGTGTGCGTGCGTGCGTGCGTGCGTGGAACCAGTAAAGTTTCTTCAACAGTTTATAAAATGGCAACTATTTTAAATCTACAAAAATGTATAACTTTTTGCTCTTATGTTTGTTTAAACCTCATTTTATTTTCGTAATCGACACTGCATAAAATAACATTTGGAAATTTCGAAATCCGTTGAAATTAAGAAATTTATTGACACAGTACATTTTCGTCTCAAATTTTTAGACGAAGTAACAATGTAGATATCAATGTTGATTGCGATGATACAATCAGAGTTTAATAAAATATAAGATAAACAAATATCATTATAATTTAGTTTCTATGACGTCAGCGAGACAGCTGCGTGCCACATTTATTAAAAGAGACAATTTTAAAATAATTTATGCGACACTGAATATGCATTACCACTTCTAAAATATCGATAATACAGTTCTGTACCGCGCCTATCTCAGCTGTTACTTGGACGTTATATTTACGTTGAATGTAAATAACGATAAATAAATGTTTACTATATGAAATATTTTTGTATTGAGGAACGTATTTGGTTGTTAGCGGTCCTTTAAACACTTTCCAGATCTGTTCCTGCAAGGAATGACACTTTTCGACGCGCCACAACGATCACCAGTAATCCCATAATTCCTAGTTGTCACCCCATGCCGCCACTGCGGTTAACACATCTGCACTCGACAATGTGTTGTATGCGGCCTTGCGGATTTTGTCAGTCGTATAAATAACGAAATACTGTTTACAATGCGAGAGGGATTGTTCGCGAATTTATATTTTAAAATGAGCTATTAAAGAAGCCATCGTGGTAAGTTGCAGACCCCGAACCATGCAATGAGCGCAGATGCTTACATCTAGAACATTTTTTGAAGGGCTGAAATTTGTATAATGTGTAATATATTATAATAATCTTTACACAATAATAAAAATATACTATAATAATACGCGCGCGCGTGTGTGTGTGTAGTTTAAAATTTCGAAGGTTAAAATGCTAATATATGCAGATTTTAATGCTGATTATGATGGTTAAATCATAATATCAAGAAAGGGTAAGATAGAAGCATTACTTTTTTGAAATTATCTTCAATCACATCAATGATACAGATATTTTTCTTAATTATTAAACAAATTTTGAATCAATTGTTTGGATTAAGAAGCTTGATAAGACAGAAATTTGATAAAAATCAATATGTCGCACAATCAATCGATAAAAAAGTATAAGCATTTTTTCAAAAATCGGACTCTCAAAGTCTGATCTAAGTAATTACATCTAATTATTCTTAATCTAAAGTTACATACTATAACAAAACAGTTGCATTCCCAAATTATATATTCTACTTAAGACCACAATCGGATTTGCCCTGGACTCGTAGTTCTCAGTTATTTCAAATTCGGTTAACTTAACTGTCTTGCGTTACAAATCTTTGTATGTAACCAAAACAAATTTTGATAAATTAAGCAGACGTTCAGGTTTTTTTGTCAAAAAACTGAATAAGAGATATCGCTTTCCTGTGTTAAACGAGACAGCTGAGGGTTGCAGTTACAAGAGCTTCTCTTGGTCTAATTAAATCGAACTGTCTTGCGTTACAAATCTTTGTATGTAACCAAAACAAATTTTGATAAATTAAGCAGACGTTCAGGTTTTTTTGTCAAAAAACTGAATAAGAGATATCGCTTTCCTGTCTTAAACGAGACAGCTGAGGGTTGCAGTTACAAGAGCTTCTCTTGGTCTAATTAAATCGAACTGCCTTGCGTTACAAATCTTTGTATGTAACCAAAACAAATTTTGATAAATTAAGCAGACGTTCAGGTTTTTTGTCAAAAACTGAATAAGTGATATCGCTTTCCTGTCTTAAACGAGACAGCTGAGGGTTGCAGTTACAAGAGCTTCTCTTGGTCTAATTAAATCGAACTGTCTTGCGTTACAAATCTTTGTATGTAACCAAAACAAATTTTGATAAATTAAGCAGACGTTCAGGTTTTTTTGTCAAAAAACTGAATAAGAGATATCGCTTTCCTGTCTTAAACGAGACGGCTGAGGGTTGCAGTTACAAGAGCTTCTCTTGGTCTAATTAAATCGAACTGTCTTGCGTTACAAATCTTTGTATGTAACCAAAACAAATTTTGATAAATTAAGCAGACGTTCAGGTTTTTTTGTCAAAAAACTGAATAAGAGATATCGCTTTCCTGTCTTAAACGAGACAGCTGAGGGTTGCAGTTACAAGTGCTTCTCTTGGTCTAATTAAATCGAACTGTCTTGCGTTACAAATCATTGTGTGTAACCAAAACAAATTTTGATAAATTATTCAGACGTTCAGGTTTTTTTGTCAAAAAACTGAATAAGAGATATCGCTTTCCTGTCTTAAACGAGACAGCTGAGGATTGCAGTTACAAGAGCTTCTCTTGGTCTAATTAAATCGAACTGT
The DNA here is from genome assembly GCA_022606455.1 of Callitettix versicolor. Lineage (NCBI taxonomy): Eukaryota > Metazoa > Arthropoda > Insecta > Hemiptera > Cercopidae > Callitettix > Callitettix versicolor. Next base: position 1,426,106 of record CM040188.1, on the reverse strand, counting down.
CTTGCGTTACAAATCTTTGTATGTAACCAAAACAAATTTTGATAAATTAAGCAGACGTTCAGGTTTTTTTGTCAAAAAACTGAATAAGAGATATCGCTTTCCTGTCTTAAACGAGACAGCTGAGGATTGCAGTTACAAGAGCTTCTCTTGGTCTAATTAAATCGAACTGTCTTGCGTTACAAATCTTTGTATGTAACCAAAACAAATTTTGATAAATTAAGCAGACGTTCAGGTTTTTTGTCAAAAACTGAATAAGAGATATCGCTTTCCTGTCTTAAACGAGACAGCTGAGGATTGCAGTTACAAGAGCTTCTCTTGGTCTAATTAAATCGAACTGTCTTGCGTTACAAATCTTTGTATGTAACCAAAACAAATTTTGATAAATTATTCAGACGTTCAGGTTTTTTTGTCAAAAAACTGAATAAGAGATATCGCTTTCCTGTCTTAAACGAGACAGCTGAGGGTTGCAGTTACAAGAGCTTCTCTTGGTCTAATTAAATCGAACTGTCTTGCGTTACAAATCTTTGTATGTAACCAAAACAAATTTTGATAAATTAAGCAGACGTTCAGGTTTTTTGTCAAAAACTGAATAAGAGATATCGCTTTCCTGTCTTAAACGAGACAGCTGAGGGTTGCAGTTACAAGAGCTTCTCTTGGTCTAATTAAATCGAACTGTCTTGCGTTACAAATCTTTGTATGTAACCAAAACAAATTTTGATAAATTAAGCAGACGTTCAGGTTTTTTTGTCAAAAAACTGAATAAGAGATATCGCTTTCCTGTCTTAAACGAGACAGCTGAGGATTGCAGTTACAAGAGCTTCTCTTGGTCTAATTAAATCGAACTGTCTTGCGTTACAAATCTTTGTATGTAACCAAAACAAATTTTGATAAATTATTCAGACGTTCAGGTTTTTTGTCAAAAACTGAATAAGAGATATCGCTTTCCTGTCTTAAACGAGACAGCTGAGGGTTGCAGTTACAAGAGCTTCTCTTGGTCTAATTAAATCGAACTGTCTTGCGTTACAAATCTTTGTATGTAACCAAAACAAATTTTGATCTAAATTATTCAGACGTTCAGGTTTTTTGTCAAAAACTGAATAAGAGATATCGCTTTCCTGTCTTAAACGAGACAGCTGAGGGTTGCAGTTACAAGAGCTTCTCTTGGTCTAATTAAATCGAACTGTCTTGCGTTACAAATCTTTGTGTGTAACCAAAACAAATTTTGATAAATTATTCAGACGTTCAGGTTTTTTTGTCAAAAAACTGAATAAGTGATATCGCTTTCCTGTCTTAAACGAGACAGCTGAGGATTGCAGTTACAAGAGCTTCTCTTGGTCTAATTAAATCGAACTGTCTTGCGTTACAAATCTTTGTATGTAACCAAAACAAATTTTGATAAATTAAGCAGACGTTCAGGTTTTTTGTCAAAAACTGAATAAGTGATATCGCTTTCCTGTCTTAAACGAGACAGCTGAGGGTTGCAGTTACAAGAGCTTCTCTTGGTCTAATTAAATCGAACTGTCTTGCGTTACAAATCTTTGTATGTAACCAAAACAAATTTTGATAAATTATTCAGACGTTCAGGTTTTTTTGTCAAAAAACTGAATAAGAGATATCGCTTTCCTGTCTTAAACGAGACAGCTGAGGGTTGCAGTTACAAGAGCTTCTCTTGGTCTAATTAAATCGAACTGTCTTGCGTTACAAATCATTGTATGTAACCAAAACAAATTTTGATAAATTATTCAGACGTTCAGGTTTTTTGTCAAAAACTGAATAAGAGATATCGCTTTCCTGTCTTAAACGAGACAGCTGAGGATTGCAGTTACAAGAGCTTCTCTTGGTCTAATTAAATCGAACTGTCTTGCGTTACAAATCTTTGTATGTAACCAAAACAAATTTTGATAAATTATTCAGACGTTCAGGTTTTTTGTCAAAAACTGAATAAGAGATATCGCTTTCCTGTCTTAAACGAGACAGCTGAGGGTTGCAGTTACAAGAGCTTCTCTTGGTCTAATTAAATCGAACTGTCTTGCGTTACAAATCTTTGTGTGTAACCAAAACAAATTTTGATAAATTATTCAGACGTTCAGGTTTTTTTGTCAAAAAACTGAATAAGAGATATCGCTTTCCTGTGTTAAACGAGACAGCTGAGGGTTGCAGTTACAAGTGCTTCTCTTGGTCTAATTAAATCGAACTGTCTTGCGTTACAAATCTTTGTATGTAACCAAAACAAATTTTGATAAATTAAGCAGACGTTCAGGTTTTTTTGTCAAAAAACTGAATAAGAGATATCGCTTTCCTGTCTTAAACGAGACAGCTGAGGGTTGCAGTTACAAGAGCTTCTCTTGGTCTAATTAAATCGAACTGCCTTGCGTTACAAATCTTTGTATGTAACCAAAACAAATTTTGATAAATTAAGCAGACGTTCAGGTTTTTTTGTCAAAAAACTGAATAAGTGATATCGCTTTCCTGTCTTAAACGAGACAGCTGAGGGTTGCAGTTACAAGAGCTTCTCTTGGTCTAATTAAATCGAACTGTCTTGCGTTACAAATCTTTGTATGTAACCAAAACAAATTTTGATAAATTAAGCAGACGTTCAGGTTTTTTTGTCAAAAAACTGAATAAGAGATATCGCTTTCCTGTCTTAAACGAGACGGCTGAGGGTTGCAGTTACAAGAGCTTCTCTTGGTCTAATTAAATCGAACTGTCTTGCGTTACAAATCTTTGTATGTAACCAAAACAAATTTTGATAAATTAAGCAGACGTTCAGGTTTTTTGTCAAAAACTGAATAAGAGATATCGCTTTCCTGTCTTAAACGAGACAGCTGAGGGTTGCAGTTACAAGTGCTTCTCTTGGTCTAATTAAATCGAACTGTCTTGCGTTACAAATCATTGTGTGTAACCAAAACAAATTTTGATAAATTATTCAGACGTTCAGGTTTTTTGTCAAAAACTGAATAAGAGATATCGCTTTCCTGTCTTAAACGAGACAGCTGAGGATTGCAGTTACAAGAGCTTCTCTTGGTCTAATTAAATCGAACTGTCTTGCGTTACAAATCTTTTTATGTAACCAAAACAAATTTTGATAAATTAAGCAGACGTTCAGGTTTTTTTGTCAAAAAACTGAATAAGAGATATCGCTTTCCTGTCTTAAACGAGAGAGCTGAGGATTGCAGTTACAAGAGCTTCTCTTGGTCTAATTAAATCGAACTGTCTTGCGTTACAAATCTTTGTATGTAACCAAAACAAATTTTGATAAATTAAGCAGACGTTCAGGTTTTTTTGTCAAAAAACTGAATAAGAGATATCGCTTTCCTGTCTTAAACGAGACAGCTGAGGATTGCAGTTACAAGAGCTTCTCTTGGTCTAATTAAATCGAACTGTCTTGCGTTACAAATCTTTGTATGTAACCAAAACAAATTTTGATAAATTATTCAGACGTTCAGGTTTTTTGTCAAAAACTGAATAAGAGATATCGCTTTCCTGTCTTAAACGAGACAGCTGAGGGTTGCAGTTACAAGAGCTTCTCTTGGTCTAATTAAATCGAACTGTCTTGCGTTACAAATCTTTGTATGTAACCAAAACAAATTTTGATAAATTAAGCAGACGTTCAGGTTTTTTTGTCAAAAAACTGAATAAGAGATATCGCTTTCCTGTCTTAAACGAGACAGCTGAGGGTTGCAGTTACAAGAGCTTCTCTTGGTCTAATTAAATCGAACTGTCTTGCGTTACAAATCTTTGTATGTAACCAAAACAAATTTTGATAAATTAAGCAGACGTTCAGGTTTTTTTGTCAAAAAACTGAATAAGAGATATCGCTTTCCTGTCTTAAACGAGACAGCTGAGGATTGCAGTTACAAGAGCTTCTCTTGGTCTAATTAAATCGAACTGTCTTGCGTTACAAATCTTTGTATGTAACCAAAACAAATTTTGATAAATTATTCAGACGTTCAGGTTTTTTGTCAAAAACTGAATAAGAGATATCGCTTTCCTGTCTTAAACGAGACAGCTGAGGGTTGCAGTTACAAGAGCTTCTCTTGGTCTAATTAAATCGAACTGTCTTGCGTTACAAATCTTTGTATGTAACCAAAACAAATTTTGATAAATTATTCAGACGTTCAGGTTTTTTTGTCAAAAAACTGAATAAGAGATATCGCTTTCCTGTCTTAAACGAGACAGCTGAGGGTTGCAGTTACAAGAGCTTCTCTTGGTCTAATTAAATCGAACTGTCTTGCGTTACAAATCTTTGTGTGTAACCAAAACAAATTTTGATAAATTATTCAGACGTTCAGGTTTTTTGTCAAAAACTGAATAAGTGATATCGCTTTCCTGTCTTAAACGAGACAGCTGAGGATTGCAGTTACAAGAGCTTCTCTTGGTCTAATTAAATCGAACTGTCTTGCGTTACAAATCTTTGTATGTAACCAAAACAAATTTTGATAAATTAAGCAGACGTTCAGGTTTTTTTGTCAAAAAACTGAATAAGTGATATCGCTTTCCTGTCTTAAACGAGACAGCTGAGGGTTGCAGTTACAAGAGCTTCTCTTGGTCTAATTAAATCGAACTGTCTTGCGTTACAAATCTTTGTATGTAACCAAAACAAATTTTGATAAATTATTCAGACGTTCAGGTTTTTTTGTCAAAAAACTGAATAAGAGATATCGCTTTCCTGTCTTAAACGAGACAGCTGAGGGTTGCAGTTACAAGAGCTTCTCTTGGTCTAATTAAATCGAACTGTCTTGCGTTACAAATCATTGTATGTAACCAAAACAAATTTTGATAAATTATTCAGACGTTCAGGTTTTTTTGTCAAAAAACTGAATAAGAGATATCGCTTTCCTGTCTTAAACGAGACAGCTGAGGATTGCAGTTACAAGAGCTTCTCTTGGTCTAATTAAATCGAACTGTCTTGCGTTACAAATCTTTGTATGTAACCAAAACAAATTTTGATAAATTATTCAGACGTTCAGGTTTTTTTGTCAAAAAACTGAATAAGAGATATCGCTTTCCTGTCTTAAACGAGACAGCTGAGGGTTGCAGTTACAAGAGCTTCTCTTGGTCTAATTAAATCGAACTGTCTTGCGTTACAAATCTTTGTGTGTAACCAAAACAAATTTTGATAAATTATTCAGACGTTCAGGTTTTTTTGTCAAAAAACTGAATAAGTGATATCGCTTTCCTGTCTTAAACGAGACAGCTGAGGATTGCAGTTACAAGAGCTTCTCTTGGTCTAATTAAATCGAACTGTCTTGCGTTACAAATCTTTGTATGTAACCAAAACAAATTTTGATAAATTAAGCAGACGTTCAGGTTTTTTTGTCAAAAAACTGAATAAGTGATATCGCTTTCCTGTCTTAAACGAGACAGCTGAGGGTTGCAGTTACAAGAGCTTCTCTTGGTCTAATTAAATCGAACTGTCTTGCGTTACAAATCTTTGTATGTAACCAAAACAAATTTTGATAAATTAAGCAGACGTTCAGGTTTTTTGTCAAAAACTGAATAAGAGATATCGCTTTCCTGTCTTAAACGAGACAGCTGAGGATTGCAGTTACAAGAGCTTCTCTTGGTCTAATTAAATCGAACTGTCTTGCGTTACAAATCTTTGTATGTAACCAAAACAAATTTTGATAAATTAAGCAGACGTTCAGGTTTTTTGTCAAAAACTGAATAAGAGATATCGCTTTCCTGTCTTAAACGAGACAGCTGAGGATTGCAGTTACAAGAGCTTCTCTTGGTCTAATTAAATCGAACTGTCTTGCGTTACAAATCTTTGTATGTAACCAAAACAAATTTTGATAAATTATTCAGACGTTCAGGTTTTTTGTCAAAAACTGAATAAGAGATATCGCTTTCCTGTCTTAAACGAGACAGCTGAGGGTTGCAGTTACAAGAGCTTCTCTTGGTCTAATTAAATCGAACTGTCTTGCGTTACAAATCTTTGTATGTAACCAAAACAAATTTTGATAAATTAAGCAGACGTTCAGGTTTTTTTGTCAAAAAACTGAATAAGAGATATCGCTTTCCTGTCTTAAACGAGACAGCTGAGGGTTGCAGTTACAAGAGCTTCTCTTGGTCTAATTAAATCGAACTGTCTTGCGTTACAAATCTTTGTATGTAACCAAAACAAATTTTGATAAATTAAGCAGACGTTCAGGTTTTTTTTGTCAAAAACTGAATAAGAGATATCGCTTTCCTGTCTTAAACGAGACAGCTGAGGATTGCAGTTACAAGAGCTTCTCTTGGTCTAATTAAATCGAACTGTCTTGCGTTACAAATCTTTGTATGTAACCAAAACAAATTTTGATAAATTATTCAGACGTTCAGGTTTTTTTGTCAAAAAACTGAATAAGAGATATCGCTTTCCTGTCTTAAACGAGACAGCTGAGGGTTGCAGTTACAAGAGCTTCTCTTGGTCTAATTAAATCGAACTGTCTTGCGTTACAAATCTTTGTATGTAACCAAAACAAATTTTGATAAATTATTCAGACGTTCAGGTTTTTTTGTCAAAAAACTGAATAAGAGATATCGCTTTCCTGTCTTAAACGAGACAGCTGAGGGTTGCAGTTACAAGAGCTTCTCTTGGTCTAATTAAATCGAACTGTCTTGCGTTACAAATCTTTGTGTGTAACCAAAACAAATTTTGATAAATTATTCAGACGTTCAGGTTTTTTTGTCAAAAAACTGAATAAGTGATATCGCTTTCCTGTCTTAAACGAGACAGCTGAGGATTGCAGTTACAAGAGCTTCTCTTGGTCTAATTAAATCGAACTGTCTTGCGTTACAAATCTTTGTATGTAACCAAAACAAATTTTGATAAATTAAGCAGACGTTCAGGTTTTTTTGTCAAAAAACTGAATAAGTGATATCGCTTTCCTGTCTTAAACGAGACAGCTGAGGGTTGCAGTTACAAGAGCTTCTCTTGGTCTAATTAAATCGAACTGTCTTGCGTTACAAATCTTTGTATGTAACCAAAACAAATTTTGATAAATTATTCAGACGTTCAGGTTTTTTGTCAAAAAAACTGAATAAGAGATATCGCTTTCCTGTCTTAAACGAGACAGCTGAGGGTTGCAGTTACAAGAGCTTCTCTTGGTCTAATTAAATCGAACTGTCTTGCGTTACAAATCATTGTATGTAACCAAAACAAATTTTGATAAATTATTCAGACGTTCAGGTTTTTTTTGTCAAAAACTGAATAAGAGATATCGCTTTCCTGTCTTAAACGAGACAGCTGAGGATTGCAGTTACAAGAGCTTCTCTTGGTCTAATTAAATCGAACTGTCTTGCGTTACAAATCTTTGTATGTAACCAAAACAAATTTTGATAAATTATTCAGACGTTCAGGTTTTTTTCAAAAAAACTGAATAAGAGATATCGCTTTCCTGTCTTAAACGAGACAGCTGAGGGTTGCAGTTACAAGAGCTTCTCTTGGTCTAATTAAATCGAACTGTCTTGCGTTACAAATCTTTGTATGTAACCAAAACAAATTTTGATAAATTATTCAGACGTTCAGGTTTTTTTTGTCAAAAACTGAATAAGAGATATCGCTTTCCTGTCTTAAACGAGACAGCTGAGGGTTGCAGTTACAAGAGCTTCTCTTGGTCTAATTAAATCGAACTGTCTTGCGTTACAAATCTTTGTGTGTAACCAAAACAAATTTTGATAAATTATTCAGACGTTCAGGTTTTTTTGTCAAAAAACTGAATAAGTGATATCGCTTTCCTGTCTTAAACGAGACAGCTGAGGATTGCAGTTACAAGAGCTTCTCTTGGTCTAATTAAATCGAACTGTCTTGCGTTACAAATCTTTGTATGTAACCAAAACAAATTTTGATAAATTAAGCAGACGTTCAGGTTTTTTTGTCAAAAAACTGAATAAGAGATATCGCTTTCCTGTCTTAAACGAGACAGCTGAGGGTTGCAGTTACAAGAGCTTCTCTTGGTCTAATTAAATCGAACTGTCTTGCGTTACAAATCTTTGTATGTAACCAAAACAAATTTTGATAAATTATTCAGACGTTCAGGTTTTTTTGTCAAAAAACTGAATAAGAGATATCGCTTTCCTGTCTTAAACGAGACAGCTGAGGGTTGCAGTTACAAGAGCTTCTCTTGGTCTAATTAAATCGAACTGTCTTGCGTTACAAATCATTGTATGTAACCAAAACAAATTTTGATAAATTATTCAGACGTTCAGGTTTTTTTGTCAAAAAACTGAATAAGAGATATCGCTTTCCTGTCTTAAACGAGACAGCTGAGGGTTGCAGTTACAAGAGCTTCTCTTGGTCTAATTAAATCGGAGCGGAAAACATTTTGAATAAAACTTTGAATAAAACTTACAGTGATACAAGTTCACTTCATTTTACCGTGCTTCTTTGACTTGCTAATGAGCCCTGAGGTGGTTATGAATATGCATGACCCTGACACGTTGTAATTACTTCTTGACTAAGTTTTTTCATTGAAATAAATACCTTGTAGAATGAGATTTAAAAAAAAGAATAATATTTAAAAAAATACTTTTGGAAATTCGATTCCATCACTTGCGCGAGACATTTGCGTATCTATTTAAATTGACTTTAAAACTTTTTTTATTTATTTGTGTCAAAGGAAGGATTGATAGTAATTATATTAACAGTTTCAGTTTAAAGATTATATTTACATTTTGTTATACAGTGTCGAATTTGTATTTTATTTTGCATATAATTTTGTGTATATTTCAAAATTGAACAAAACATTTGATGTTATTTTGGATAAATTAAATAAGTTGGATCTGTTATTAAAAAAATGGATAATATTAAGAAGATTTAATGAGCTAGGCTCATTAAAAAAAGGAGTTGATGATAATGGAAGGTCATTGGAGATCTTCCATCCGTTACCATCACTGTGATCCGTTACCATAACCGTTATAGTTACCGTTACCCTCACCGTCACCGTCCCCGTTGCCTTCCCCGTCACCGTTATCGTACATCATCCACCACCACCAACACTATCATCATCGTCACCACCACCATCATCATCATAATCATCACCACCACCACCATCACCATCACCATCATCCATCATCATCATCATCATCATCATCATCATCATCATCATCATCATCATCATCATCATCATCATCATCATCATCATCATCATCATCATCATCATCATCATCATCATCATCATCATCATCATCATCATCATCATCATCATCATCATCATCATCATCATCATCATCATCATCATCATCATCATCTTGTTTCATCTCACGATCAAGGCATTGCCCATTTTTTTTATTTCAAACTCACTCCTTTTTATGTTGAATTGAGAAGTGCTTAAAATCGACGCCGGGTGTGAAAAATGAATAATGGCCTACATTTGAGGCGACGCGTGCACCATTTTGTCCTTCCTTCTACTTAACCTTAATGCAGGCAATCACGCCTAAATAAGCTATAACATAACTCGGCTAGGAACATACGTAACGACACCATCTTAATTTCGTGTTAAGGAAAGGAATGGAAGCGTGGGGCGGTGTAGTTGGGCAATCTTCATAAACATCTTCAGTACTCACACACACACACACACACACACACACACACACACACACACACACACACACACACACACACACACAAAATCAAAACAAATTTTTGACTTCTTTTTGTTTGGACCTAAAAATATATAAAGTTTTAAAAATCTGTCGATCAATTTTTATCGATCACCAAATTTGTTTATAAAGCTAAATTTTACACTGAGAATATACAACTCTGTATAGGAAACCATGTACAGTACTTATACAATGAAATGTCTAGGCTATGTTGAAGTTAACAAAAGCACACCATTTATTGGTTTCGAATATAAATTAATTCAACGGCGACAAAATATCAACACCAGCGTTAATTACAGTCTATCACATAACTCTTCTGCAATTATCTGGAAAACGGTTGAAATATTGTTCATGAAATCGGCAGTTAATGTGTTACTGTAATATCACGTAACATTCAATGTAACGTGTAACGCAATAATTACAAGGCAAAGTTATACTAGTGTCAGTGAATCGTTGTGATATTGTAATTTATCACTGCAGCATTACTTTCTTCTATATATGTGGTGTTAACAACCTTCGCCGTATTTGTGGATCAACGCCACCGATAAACTGCAACCGTTTTATGAAATATTGCATAAGATGTCGTGATTAACATTTTTTAGATGGCGCCTTGTCGGAAACAACCGAATTGTTTATGCGTTGCTTTCAAATTAATAACAACTTTAATAATTGTTTATAATGCTTGTTAGTTTTAAAACTGCTTACAATTTTAACAAGAAGGAAATAGGCAGTGTTTAAAAATAAAATAAAATTTAAATTACAAGTAATCTGAAAAAAACAAATAAATATTTATTGAATCAAGAAGCCACCAGGAGAACGACTAGTGGTAATTGAGACAATCTCGAGTTTCAAAAATCAATGCAGCACTTAAAAATTATTGAAAAACTCGAAGAATAAAATAATCACGGCACACAGCCGGTGACAAGACACTCCGTTTTTGAAACACATTTCACCATGAAAATCTTATTACATTAGTATTTTACACTTTTCAATTGCATTTAAAATAAGATATATGGATCTTAAAGGATTTGAAATAGCTTCCATTTTGAAACTGTTAAATAAATTTTGCTGGTTAACGAATTTGTCCAAGTTATTACCAAAATTGTTTTTTTTTGTGCGAAGTTGTGTGTGTGTGTGTATATATATATATATATATATATATATATATATATATATATTATTATTATTATTTGCGCATAGACCCTATTGGATCACGCAAAGCACTCCGACTCATGTCTTTTTCCTTCTAATCCTCCACACCTCCTTCATCCGGTCCCCATGGATCCTCTTCCGCTCCTCCGTCCATTTTACCCCTGCTCTCTTTGGGATTTCATTCTCTGGGATCTTCCAACCGAGCATCTTTCTCCTGTATGCGCGCCTGTCTATATATATATATATATATATATATATATATATCCCTTGAAATCTGACCTACAGTACGTGATCAGTTTTCATTTAAAGGTCCCGTGACTGGGTCTTACATGATGGCAGCTCTCATAGCTCGTTTCCCAATAGAAATTCGCTAAAAAAGCAGAAGCCGGTAATAATGAAGATTTAAAGAAATGGCTGATCACACGCAAATGTTCTTTGAGGAAAACAACCTGCCTTTTTTCGTCTACGATTACCAGCCAAATTCGGACACTTGGATCGTCGCTTCTGCACTCACTTTGCAAGGAAAGTGTAGTGTCATGCAAGGAATACCATCACAAAGTTTAATAACTGTTCAAAGTTATTCCAACAACAACATGTAGCACACTAGAGCCGCTGCACCCGGGGGATCTGTACATGAAATGTAAATATCGCAGCTCCCGTTTCATCTCGCACGACCTACATATTAAATTCCACAGCCAAACATAGACGTTCGTATGCATCCGAGAGTTTAAAATGCACCGCACGTTGCACTCCATTAAAATGCAGTGAGTGTAAAACTCATTTCATTAGTGACAACACTTGTTTGTAGTTTGTCGTTTTTTTAAAACACGTTTTACAGTGTAGCGTGTAGAAGTTATAAACAGAAAGAAAAGTGATTGTAAGAATTACCGGCGCAAAGCGCACACATTCAGTCTGTGACCAAAAAACTGCTTCATTTTACTAAATATTTTTACGAAGAAATTGTTAAAGCAACTAAATGACATTCAACTTTGTAAAACTTAAATTATTAATCGTTTGACTTAGCACCTAATTACGTTGTTTTAGTTTACATTAAAAACAAAACAAACTGTACAACAAATTATTTACATTTTTGAATCTTCTAACGATTTTATGTTTATATTTTCATCACTTACCGACTCTGGTGTTCAGAAATTACAGACCCGCACACGTGTCAGACAGCCTAATTAGGTTCAGCTGAAACAAATAAAAGTAGTTACATCAGTGATTCGAATTTCTGCTCTTAAACAGTTTTTCTTACTGGAGAAAGATGTATTTAAGAGGGAACCGAAATTAATGGTCCAAAAGCGAACATACAAGAGTAATTGTTTTTCCATACACTTTTGCGTCACAATAAAATATTAAGTCAACTTGTACGCGTAATAAGTCAGCTTGCAATTTTCAAGTACACGCAGACATATCTGAATATGAAATTGAAATTTCGCGTTGTGTAGACGCACAATCTGTTATTTTTATATAAAATCTTTTAAACGATTTAAAATGGCTTCTTTCTAAACGAAAATCTCGGTTTTGTGCCATGTTTGTGCAATTTTTACGGGAAGAGTAGCTTAAAACATTTCATTAAATTTTCGTTTCTTTGTTAAATGTAGATGTGACAAGGCTTTAAGCTATGTCAAATTGTCACAAGCATATTTGAAACAAAATTTCGTTTCACAAAATATCTCATTTATTTGTCTGTCGCGTTAAGAAAGGCTTATTGTCCGCTCTTCACTGAAACACGGCTTAACAGATTTCAAAGAAAATCTTCAACTATACATTTGTGAAAAGCTTTTTCCTCACTCACTGACACACTCATTACTAATTCTCCAACTGACATTCAGTAAAATAACTTGTTAGACGCCCAATAAAAATAATTAGCTAAAATATGTTTTCACCCTTAGTTCGGCTTGGGATGTAAATTCATTTTTGTAAACCCCGTCGGGTTAAAAAAAAGGGTCCAACCCCATTTGTAACATCTTAACATCTTCTCCATGTTTACACTCAAAAAACAACGTTTCAGGAAACTCCTCAACAAAACCAAAATATATGGCCTACTTAACCCCGTTAAGTCGTAAAAAAATACCACAACCCCAAAATCTATTATTTTTATTTATACCCTAATAGCCATTATTTAATTCCTAATAACCTAGAAAAATGAAATTAGGTTCACTACTTCCTTATATGTCGAATAGGAGAACTAACATATTTAACTTTTGGTCGATAACCTTAAAATTAAATTATTTTAAACTCCTTTTCTCATTTTTATTGACGTACTGTACAGATACGCAGGTACAATACATACGGATTCGTTTTCCAATAATTAATTATTATGTTTCAACACATACAAAGGTTGAAGCCCGTGTTACTGCTATCAAAAAATTGTTATTTTAAAAAAATTTAATTTTTAAATTGAATTTCAAATTTTATTAAAAAAATCCACACCATACAGGCCGTGTTATCTTTTTAAAAAGTTACCTATTTTTTACTTTAAAATTTATAAAATAGTTAACAAATTTCTACAAAAATTTGTAGTCTCTGTACATGAGAAAAACAATTTCGAACTAGAATGTATAAGCATGCAATGTGGTCAAAAAAAATTAAATTATAAATATAAAGCTGTAAAATCATCCCTTATTTAATGTTTTTCACTGTAATTTCATACAGTATTACAATCTTTATTGCAAAAATGTTTAACTCTTTTTAAATACATATCCACTAGAAAATGCCTACTTAAAGTATCCACACACAATATAGCATCGATGTGACGTCAACATGGTCAGTATACAAGAAACATATTCTATGTCACTTTTTATATAAATAAATTTTAAAAATTACCGCCCTTATTCACATTATTAGACCCCTGATGATGGCGGCTGGACGAGCCGGATACGGGAACAGTCTGCCCCAGCCGCATTATATCACACACATCTAACTTATAAACACGCTTTGTATACTGCAAGTCGGGCGAGTATGTAAAACAGATTGTACGCCCTACTTTATAATGGTGAAGGTTGTACTTATTATATGATCATTACGCACTTTATATAGAGCGAGTCCCACGAAGAGGTTTGCGCATTTGATCCTCCATTATTTTCTCATTCCTCCATTGATCATTCTGAAACTTTTTATAGAAGGTACCAGAAATAATGTGTGAGAATTGCATCTGGCAGATGTTTGCAGAAAAAAAATGGCGGCCAAAATGAATAAATTCTATCCGTTTTAAAAATCTCACTGTACTGCAGTATTGTTGTTATCAGTAGTGACCTGCATGTGGTTTCCACTTTGAATAGGTCTGATTTATGAAATGTTCACTGTTAGTTTTATTTTAATTATTTAAAAGATTAATAACTAAAAAACAAATTTGTATTTGAAAAAAATAACAAAAATCAGTTCTATACTTATTTAAACTTTATTTCGGCCACCATTTTGTTTCTACAAACATCTTCCAGATGCAATTCTTTATAATATTTGTGTACCTTCTTTAAAAAGTATGTATAATTTCAAAATTATCACTGGTGGAATGAGGAAATAATGAGGATCAAATGCGCAAACCTCTTCGTGGGACACTCTGTATATATATATATATATAGTGTTGTTAATATGTATTCTTTTCGGACGGAAAATGTGAATCACATTTGAAGCTAGTGTGTAATATTCCCCACTCGAAGTCTACAGACTGTCACCTGCCGGCCCCGTATAGCGCAAATGGAAGTGGGTTGATTTACGTATTAGCCCGGCTGATTAGGTCCAGTGGCATTGGCAAAGGCCTTAGCATGATTACACTCGGTTCAAACAGAATTGAAGGCAGTCAACCAAACAGCGAGGCTATATAACTTACGGGCGTCGTCCTTCCTATTTAGTTCACCCAGTTTCTTTATTTCTATGGCCTCTATAGTGTCCCAGATCAGCTATCTGTCTGCTTGTCACAAAATCTATAGCGTGGCCGGATCACAGAGAATCCTCTGTGATACTGGTGGAGAAAGGAGGTACTTTGTCGTTCTTTAAACCCATGCTTATGTTTTAAAATGCGCCTATCAGTGTGTCCTATGTAACTCTTCCGGACAAAACGCTATAAACGCCGAGGTTCTCCAACCTGATTTTATCTTTAGGTTCGTCAAAAAGCCTTTCGATGGTGTGGTGACGTTGTGATGCTGAAAACGTAATCTTGAGATCATTTCAAGGTCATTTTGCAAAAATTCTAACACGTGTAGGCCTACCAGTGCCTCCTATAAGTAGGCTAGGTTATTTTGGTGCGAAACCAATAAGTTAACTATTACACTTCAAGTAATTAGGCCCTTACTGCAACCGTAAGGACTCAATGTATTTGTAATGTATTTGTGATACGAGCAGAAGCTGTTTATATCCCACAGAAACTTACTTCCGGAATAACATAAAACCTGCACTTTCCTCTTCCGCAGCCTGCTTGGCTTGTATAATTTACCTCTTATAATAAACATGTCAAACAATAAAGATATTATGTAAGACATCTATATAATAATTATCGCGTAACGCATTCGTCTCACTGAAGAGCTAACATTACGGTTTCAATCATAGAACAGTACATTTTAATTCAAATGTCGAACAATGACGAGTTACGGAACGAAATCTGATAATTTAGGCCAATTTTCTGAGCATTACGTATGTATTTTCACCACCCAGTTAGTTTAGGTTAGGTTAGACAGTTTTTCGCTTCGTTTCATTTTGCGCGGAAGCGAACGAGCGTTTACAATTCTGTAGCCAAACAAACGAGACTCGATAAGAATTAGATTGTAAAAGAGTTAAAGGAAGAGTTGACGGTCTGGAACATCTTGTTTCGCCCAAAGCGCTGGAATTGTAAGGCAGAGTAAATATTTAGCGCCGCCGCTTTGAGACTTCAAATTTGCAGTTTACACGAGGGACGGGGGGGGCGAGGGGAGGGAGCGTTACTGTGTAACAAAGACAAAACAATGTGTCGTTACTTTTAGTTTAACGGTTTTCAGAATTACATTTTAGAGATTGTTTATTTGTAGTCATTGAATCCAAATTACTAATTTTAAGGTACATGATATCTAACTTCAACTCTATAGATTTAGTTTTCAAATGCAATTTTTGTACAAAAGGTCTTGATATTTTTTTCAAATCACCAATTAGTGATTAAGTAACAGTGTACATCTTCTATCAACCCAATAAATGACCTTCAGAGCTTCCAATACGTAAAATTTCAAATTATAAATTTCTTTCAGTTTTACATTCGATTAATTTCTCGAGAATTAATATATTTAGAGAATTTCATTTTCGAATTGAAACAATCATAAAAATAAACAATTTCATTAATGATTTGAGTGATGGCGTTCTTTTTATAGTGCTGGGATACGTGTTTAACAGCCTTAGGTCCCGGGATTGTTCCAAGAGCGTATTATTTTAGTGAAAATGGAGACGCAAATGTAGTTAATCAATAAACCACTAACTAAATCATTAGACGGATTTTAAATTTCAAAATATATCCACCGTAGACGACAATATTAAATAAACCATTTTCAAAAATAATTACCCTAACAGTTTTGTAAGAATTACTTTGTTTTTGCTGT
Organism: Callitettix versicolor; assembly: GCA_022606455.1. Taxonomy (NCBI): domain Eukaryota; kingdom Metazoa; phylum Arthropoda; class Insecta; order Hemiptera; family Cercopidae; genus Callitettix; species Callitettix versicolor. The sequence continues at coordinate 1,409,805 of CM040188.1, read as the reverse complement.
TATTATTCCTCATAAACTGTTATAAAGTACAAAGTTCATGTTTCTACAGCTCTTTGCTTCTTGGCTTGAACCAATAAATGTCGGAGACGCATTCCGAATTCGGCCTTCTTTACACGTTAATTTCTTCGCGTGCTATACGAGAGCTAAACGGCCATCGGGATTCACTGAACGCTTATTACAGCGTATGCCCGAGAATGACCTTGACACAGTAGAAAGATGCATTTTTATATTAAATCTTTAAAATATCACAATTTGTTTACCTTGTACCTTTTGAACATTGCATTTTACAATGTTAGGCCTGCATACATTTATTATTTTAAATTATCAATTTTACTTAAAAATACAAAAATGAATAATTTCAGTCAGTGATTTTTGTATTTATAATTTGAAATTTCTAAAATGCGCGTTGATAAAGGACAAAGGAATCAGAATTTCAAAAAAACTTTTTTTGTGTGTGTTTAACGTCCGACTATTGTGCACACTTGGGCTAATGCAGGCGATGGGATGATTTATAGCGTATGAAAATGCCAAGCCCTCGCCGGGAATCGAAACCGGGTCCTCGGGGTGAAAGCCTAGTACGCTATCCACTAGGCCACCGAGGCGGCCCAAATTCGCTATCGTCTTGCCATCGTAGCGCCTGCATTTTATTTCTAATTATAAACGTTAACGATATGGTATCTGAACCCAAGTAAAAAGTCACGCATAATTGCATTATTACGGCTGCCTTAGTTATTAATTACGATTGATTGATTGAGTATTGCATAAATATGTCACCAGAGAGCAGGGCATTAGTGCATCAATATATCTTCATTATATTAGCAAGATATTCAATTAATCAAAACGCGCATGCCTGCAGCTATACTGTTCCCACATCGAACTTTATTTCCCAAATGTCACTGCCCGTTGAACCAACATATACATATAAAACATGTAGACTTCCTGTTGGCCTTTGAAGCTACACTCAATTACACAATATTTGTTTTTATCCTTTACAAATCACCAACGAAATCGGCGTTTAAATACGCATAAAAAAGATTTGTACCATTCTCTTTTTTAACAGAATTTTAAACGCCATGTCTGCAAATTTTAACGAAAATTACCACGGTGAAATCAGACATTTTGAAACTGCTGCATAACGAACTGGTCCAAACAATTTGGAAAATCTATTTTTGTGCAAATTTTGACACGAATATGATCAATTTTTAATTAACTTTTTAAAAGTAAATTCAGGTTTGGCTCTCCCTTCAAAGCGCCCGGATCTTGCTATGATGGCCGCTCAAAATAGCACAAGTAATTCGCTAAAAACAATATGTATATTAATTTCTATCTTTCCATAGGCTCCACGTAACCTAACCCAACCTAATCCTTAAGACTGACGTTAAGGCAGTACATCTGCAAGTATTGCATCTATAAACAGACGTTATTGTGCCAGTTTGTGACCCAGATTGCCAATCAGCTGTTCTGACAAACAGCTAGTAGTCTCACAACTATTGTTAAAGAAGTTCTGCAAAAGATTTAGAAGTAAAATGTCACAAAGTCGGCCTACAGATCGCCAAATGAACTAGTGATGTGTAGCTTATCGTTATATATATATATATATATATATATATATATATATATATATATATGTGTGTGTGTGTGTGTGTGTGTACGTGTATGTTGGTGCAAAGTATGTTGTATGTTCTTGTCTCCTTCACCCTAAGTACTTTATGAAGTACTTTCTTGCCTTAAGCAGTTATTTCTTCCTATAACTGGCTGATGAAGTCCGTACCTGTAAATGATTTCATCTTTAGGCCTAATGATGCTATTAGATGATTCGGTTTTAAAAGCCATAAATCCTGGTTCGAACGATAAGCCACAAATCACTAGTTCATTGGCGATCTGTAGGCCGACTTTGTGACATTTTACTTCTACATCGTAGTAACTTCTTTAACAATAGTTGTGAGACTACTAGCTGTTTGTCAGAACAGCTGATTGGCAATCTGGGTCACAAACTGGCACAATAACGTCTGTTTATAGATGCAATACTTGCAGATGTCTGTCCTGAAGTGTTTATTTAAAACACAAAGAGACGCGGTGGCCTAAATCTTCGAATAAGTTAACATAATGTTGCAACGTTCCAGAACATAATGCTTCCAAAAATTTCAGGTGATATGCAAAACAATAGTTTCTCTTCTTCCTTTCTCTAGAAATTTGAGGAGTAGGTTTCCTGTCTCATTATCTCATACTATCTCTTAATAAGCAACCTACAATTCTTTATATATATATATAAAGATAGAATACACAAAAACAGATAGAATACAGAATTGGTGAGTACCAGGCAGGCTTCCGTCCGGGTCGCTCGTGCACAGAACAAATTTTCAACCTGAAAACAATATTGCAAGTAAAAGCTAAAAGGAATGTCCCAGTGATCTGTACGTTCGTAGATTTTAAAAAAGCGTACGATTCCATTGATCGAAAATCTTTGTTTAATATCCTGGAATAACATGGATCCTAAAACACTGCGACTGATCAAACAAACACTGACAGGCACAATCGCTAAGGTGAAATTTATGGGGGAAATTTCCAAACCCTTCCTGATCACAACTGGAGTTCGCCAAGGAGATGGACTCTCGCCTCTCCTTTTCAATCTGGTGTTGGACAAAGTTATTAGGGAATGGGAGAAAGAATTAAAAATTGAAGGGCACTGGAAACCAGTTCGACTTGGAAGACCTAAGGACAACACAGAAATCGCGTGCCTAGCTTTTCAAGATGACCTAGCCATACTCACAGATAATGAAACAACAGCGATTAAACAGATAGAAGTCCTAAAGGAATGTGCAGAGAGGGTCGGTCTACAGATCTCGTTTAAAAAACCGAATTCTTCTGTACAAAATTAAATATTCAAGAACTAAACACAAAATATGGTAAGATAAACAGAGTCAAGCACTTCAAATATCTGGGAGAAATTCTTGAACCCACGGGTGGCGAGAAGGCTGCGCAAAAGGTTCGGCTACTGAGAATGAAGAGGGCTCTTGGTATAACGCGTGGTATCTACAATAAGAGATGTATTTCGACGCACACAAAAATCAGACACTACAACACAGTCATAAAACCGGAGGTGTTATATGCAAGCGAGACGCTAGCACTCTACACAAAAGCTACCATGGAGGGTATTTTGAAGGAAGAACGCAAAATCTTGAGGAAGATCCTTGGCCCGAGATTAACAGAAGATGGATACAGGTTGCACTCCCGGAAGACCACAGAGAAGATATCGAACCTGGCAGCGGATATCAGAAGAAGGAGGCTTCAGTTCTATGGACACATCAGTAGACTACCAACAACGAGACGTGCCAACAGAATCCTTAAGTATATACAAGGTGTCAAATCAACAACATCGTAGATCGCACAAGTCAGAATAGACCTACATGACGCAGGAATAGGCTCAACAGATATTGAAGACAGGCACGCATACAGGAGAAAGATGCTCGGTTGGAAGGTCCCAGAGAATGAAATCCCAAAGAGAGCAGGGGTAAAATGGACGGAGGAGCGGAAGAGGATCCATGGGGACAGGATGAGGGAGGTGTGGAGGATTAGAAGGAACAAGACATGAGTCGGAGTGCTTTGCGTGATCCAACAGGGTCTATGCGCAGATAATAATAATAATAATAATAATAATAATAATAATAATAATAATATATATATATATATATATATATATATATATATATCCTGTGTCATTCTATAGACATTATTTTTCCACTCCTTGCTCCTTCACCCTAAGTACCTTATGAAGTACTTTCTTGCCTTAAGCAGTTATTTCTTCCTATATTTTGTAGTTATTGTTCGTAGAATCCTCATGTAGGTGGTTCATTCACTTGGCTTCCCATTCTTCACAAGTTTTAAGTGATAAATGGTCATAAAATAAACAGTTAATACTAGAAAAGTATTTTTTAACCTAACCTGTTAATAAACGCATTCTTATGTGTATTTTTAAAGTATGTTTTCATCCTAAATGAGGCGGCAAAATTTCTTTTTACATGTAGTTTTACACAAAATAATTTCTTTAAATTATTTATTTATTTACAAATGTTTCACATGGTAAATAGGTTTTGTTGGTATTAAGGCCCACGGCTTTCTCGCTGACGTTATCAAAGTCAAATTCCAACAATATTGTTTATGCTATTTCAGTATATTAAATCACACTGAATATGTTACAACTACCATGATTGTCGTTAATTCTGTACTATCGCTAGTTACTATATGAAACACAATTTGTGAAGATTTGAAATAACCACAATTTTAAAATTGTTCAACTACGATATAAAATAAAGTCTAACTACGAGATCAGACAGTTCATTTCCCCATGGAAGCTAAAATATTTATCCAGTCGCGGACAAATTCTAGATCGAACTTTGTTACTACTTAAATGTGTTACAATCCGTATAGGCGTGCATTCGGAACATGCTATCAACTGTTGGTTGTTCGCAAATTATTCAGTATTTGACGAATATCTCGCATGTGACGTTGCCACAGCAAAAACAGGATAAAATTATTTCTCTGCCAGCGGCCTGATAAAATGATTGACCTGTTCCCCGATAGGTGTCGCTTTTTATTATCATTCACTTTGAAATGATTGATGGAAACCGAATGAAACCAAACAAGAATGGACATGATGCGGTCCGAACTGCTTTCAAATTAAAAGCCAAAATATAGTGCGATTAAAAAAAAAAAAACTTTTGTCTACAATTTATGAACATTGGTTCTTAATGAAACCACTAGACTAGCTACAAGAATTAAAGAGAGATTTCTTAAAATTCAGGATTTTTTTGTACAAAAACGTTTCTCAAAAAATGATTTTTAAATAGCAAATTTAAAGAAATACTTTTATGTTTCTGGTGTCAAGCTGAAGTTTTTTAATCTATAAAAACATTACGCAAAATTTCTCAAAATCAATTAATTCCTAATGACATCAAGCCTGGACACAAAGCTGAATAAGCCCAAATTAAACATTAACCGATATTCTTAAAATCGATTGATTCCCTATTCATAACTTAACTTTTAAGTAAAAGAAATTTACATTTCTAGAATAAAAAACCAATGGCGTTTCTTTACGATTAATTCCCAAACAGAATTTCTATTTGATATACTAACAGCGATATAGTGCTTCGTTTGTGAGCCAAATTTTAGCAAAATCTGATGAACCGATTTCGATAAATTAGGTCTATTTCACAGCTCCCGAATGTGCCTTGTTTACCGCGTACAAACCAGAAGTAAACTGCAAAATGTCATCAGAAGGAAGCATCTTCAGAAATTCAAATGGAACTATTGAATTTCAATAGTTTTTTGTTTCAAGACCGATTTATTTTACAGTTGTCACAGTAAGTGAAAATTATAAAAACATTGAAAAACTAAGGGAGCTTTTGTTTAAAAACTTTTCAAAATGAGCTATGTGAGTCTCCATCATGGTAAAATCCAGACCCGGGACCTTGAAATAAGCGCAAATATTAACCCCTAGATCATATTTTAAAGGTGAAATATATATATATATATATATATATATATATATATATATATATATATATATATATATATATATATCACCTTTAACGTATGGTCTAAGGGTAAATTTGAGCCCATTTCAAGGTCAGGTCTGACTCTTACCATGATGAGGACTCACATAGCTCATTTTGAAAAGTTTTTAAACAAAAACTCCTTACTTTTGTCAATGTTTTTATAATTAATATACTTGTATATATATATATATATATATATATATATATATATATATATATATATATATATATATATATATATATATACATACGCTATATACATATATGTGCGTGCATGCGTGCGTGCGCGCTTGTGTGTGTGTGTGTGTGTGTGTGTGTGTGTGTGTGTGAGTGAGTGTGTGTGTGTAGTCGGTTTTAATTCAAACTTACTATAAAAAGCAATTTTGTTATAGCTTAGAAAAATTTGTTAATCAACAAAATTCGGTGAACAGTTTAAAACTGCAGTTATTTTAAAATTTAAAATATAATATCATTTCTTTTATATAATTTCCTTTATATCATTTCTTCTGGAGAAAGACATAACAGAACTGCAGATCACTGACACTATGCTCATGGATAGAACAGCCAAAACAATAACCAAGGACAAGAAGCAACGGTTCCAAGGCAAAGTCAAATCCAAGCGAACGATCCAAATCTCTGACGAAGAAAGAAAAGCAAGATCACAACGAATGAAGCAATACTGGGCTACGAGGAAGGCACAGAACATTAAAAAGTGATTGATTTAGTGTACCCCAAAGTTGGGTGAAACAAATAAGGAGGATCATTTCTTTTAAAATAATTTTCAATTGTGATTTCACCATTGTAATCAGCGTTAAACACGTCATAAATTAGCAATTTTGAAAATCCGTAGAAATGTAATTTAACGGCGGTAAGGGCTCTTTTTGCGTCTTTTAATGCAATTTCACGTGTATGCAGGGAAGGCAAGGTTTCTTCGGAGAACATCCTGCTCGGTACCAGCTGTGGATGTTTTAACGCTTTCTTAGAACGTTCTCACAGCGTTGTGAGATGAATAAGCCTAAGCCTGCATACACGAACAAAAAAGCAATTTGGATTTTTAGAGTACTAATATATTCGCACTTTAATGCTATCTGTTATGGTGAAATCAGAGATTGAAAAAAGAATGTAACATAAAAGAATTATTATTTAGAAATTTGCTTCCATCACGACAGCGACTGAACTGCGTGCAGGGATTATTACGCATTGGAAAGCAATTTGTAGCTTTATTATTCATGCCCGGCGCTTAAAAGCGCATCGTAAATTTTAACTACAGTCTGTAACTACTAACAATATTTGCTATTAATTATTTATGCAGGTAAAAATAATTTAATGTTTGTACAGCGACGAATAATACTTTATTCCAGGAATGATTGATGAAAATCGTTTTATCAATTTTTAAAAAATGTTATTTTTTATTCATTTTATGTTTTTTGGTAAAATATTGTTTAAAAAATATGTTTTAAATAAAAAAAGAATAAATTGGTATAGTTTACTACCTACACTTACAAGCCAAATAGCATTAACATTGGTTAATTATTGAACTGTTATAGTTAAATAAATTAGTTAACTGTTTTGCACAGGTCAGACTCCATATTTGTGTATCTAGGAGTGTTTTCAAATTGCTGTAGTTTTTTTTTCAAGGAGAAAATCCCATTGGGCTATTATCGCCTCCCTAACTGTAAGTGTGAGTGCAAAGTGTTAAAGTCGTAATTGTAGTGTTGTAAGTGTAAGTGTGTGTTAAGACTCGGGTACCGCGAGGAACGTCTAAATCCTCTCAATAGGTGCAGCTAGTCTGTTATAAATAAATTTGTTATAAATAATTAAATTTAAAGTAACAAATGAAGTGAGTTTTCATTGGTCAACAGCTCACCAAATACTAGAAAAGAAATTCAGATCCTTATGTAATATTTGTGGGGTAATTTAAGGCTACATTTGAGATACATTTAAGAAACATTTGAGCTTCACCTAAGGTACATTCGATACAAATTGTAACAGTAAATTTAAAAATCTATTATTTAAATTGTAATGTTTTTGTTGTCAGTGAAACATCTCTATACTTAATTTCATCGAAATCAATCAATGTGTTAATAAAGTAATTTTCAGTAAAACCAGTTTTTATATTCCTGAAATCTGATGCAGCCACAACCATTAGACATGTATGACACTTTGTAAAATCTCGCTTTTTATGTGCTCACTATTTCCTTAAAGTGCGAAAATACAAAACATAGGCTATATAAAAAGCAAACAGTTTTGTATTAAACAAAGAAGCAGTCTACTCGCAAAGCACACACGCTGTAAGGGGGCGATGCATGCTATTCACTACTTCAACTTACTGGGGTTAATGCGCATGCTTCATTCATTATCCAAAGTCGTGAGGCTAAGCAAATTTGTATTTTCTCTGAAATATTTACGAAAGTGTAGCCTGCCTCAAGAAAGTAAGGAATACAATTGTCGAATATTAGTTCAAGTAAAATTTAATGGCGCAGCTGTCTTGCTGACGTGATGGAAGCGAACTTCAAAAAAATAATAAAATTATTTTTGTTTATATTATACTTTTTGGAAATCTTTATAAATTGGCATTTTAAATTTTAAAATAAAATAACTAATATATTGCAGTTGTTAACTACGATGGTGGGATCAGTTGTTCTATACGTTTAACGTATTTTGCAAAGTGCAGTGTCCAAACCAATTTTCGTGCCAAATTTGAATCAAATCTGACAAAATGGCGATGGCGGTCAGGTTAAATGTTCGTACTTTCAATTGTGATTCAAACATTTCATTGCTAATTTATGCAGATTCCAAAAATAATTGTATGGTGTAACGAAATTTTCAAAAGATTATACAATAAGAACATGTAGGCAGTAGCAGTACTGGCCGACAGAAGTGAATAGTGTGTAGTTTTTTCACTATTATAGTTTAATTAATTTTATAGACGTTAAATGCATGCAGGAAATGGTTTTAATGCATGCAGAAAGAGGCTTAAGAGTCTAGGTATAATAATAAATATGGATTTTTGAAACTCTGTTCTCGCCATGTTAATCAACGTTAAAATCTGATTAAATTATAATTTCAAAATTTCAATAAAGTTTTAAAAGTTACAGTACTAATTAAATTTCAACGCCTATTATGTTTTGCAAATGTGTTACCGCCATTTTGAAACGGTTAAAAAGATTTTGTTGGCAAACGAACTTGTCCAAACTATTATTAAAAACATTTTCCAGCCAAGTATCTATAAAAACGTGTGCAATATATCAGGAGTGTCTGACATTGCATGCTCCTGGATCCGTATGTAACAATGTTGGCGACAGAACCCGAACCCAACAGTAAACTTGTACAGTTTTATAATTTTTCCAAGTATCGCATAAACGCCATCAATATTTCACAAAGTCTCCAAATCACTAATTTAAACGTCAAGTTTATTTCTGCCACCCACAATACTTATTCCGCGTTTACAGCAGTCATTCATAGCTTGAATATAATACACGCTTAAAACTAGTCATAAATTTCAGTTGAAACAGTCCTATAATCTATTTTAGTTTGCAAATATTAATACTATAACGTGTCAGACACTATCAGTGTCCCTTATCCGCTACTTCAGTAAAAGGTAAACATTGATCGGTAAATATGTAACACTGTAAACCACATATTATTACAGACTATACTAAAGTAGATTTTGTAGAATATTCAGCGAATTACCATCGGTAAATAAGCAATGATATCGGTAAAGCATAGGGGCCTATTTCCAATGGTGACAATTCATTCTTTGCAAAACTCCAAAATTTATTACGTTACACTTTTTGGGAAATGTTTAAGGGTTTATTTTTATATTTTCAAAGTATTTGCAAGTGTAGAAAACATTTCCGTTATGCAGATATTAACACCGATTGCAATTGTGAAGCCGTAATTTCGACAAACAGCCGTAAGGTAAAGAGTTGTAAGTAAATAATTGCTTGCTAAATTTATCAAGCTCTGAAAGCACAACATACTTTTTAAGGCTTTATTTTTACAAATCAATTTTTCGCATGAACATTTTGTTGCAACCCTTAATTTGACGTCCGAGATTGTAATGAAGGTTGCGCCTAAGTTCAGCGCGTCAAAGCGCTGTCAGGTTGGGTCACGTTATTGCTCGAGTTTACTGGTTTAATGAATTAATGAAGATAATGATTAGGGTAGAGCGGGGCTATTTCGCTCACGGGGCTATTTCACTCAACTTAACTAATTTGTTCTGCTGCACACGTAAACTGCACACATTGTCAGCCATTTTCAGCTCAGTTCCTGTGTAGCAGTATTTGTGTTCACTACAAGTGCGAGTTGTGTTATAAGTTTTTATTTTCTTGGAAGAACGATACTTCTATGAGCTGAGGTAAGACTATCACAATGTTGAAGTAGCAATAAATAACGTTTAGCGTAAACAATTTTAGCTGTGCAATGCACATTTTGTAATATTATCTGATAATGTTTTTATGGTAGGTTATTTAATTTCTTCTTTCTTCAGCTATGGCTTTATAATTGTGTTATGTTTAACGGTTTCAACTAAAATACTCGTTATGTAAAACTATGTTATTGGGGCTATTTCGCCCACTGAAAAGGGGGTTATTTCGCTCACATTAATTTTTATTTTATAATGTATTTGTAAATATATATTGCAAAGAAAATCTATTTATGTCTGTTGTCTGTCTTTCAGATGGTCCGTACGTACAAAAACAAAGGTCTTTATAAGAAATGGAGTGATAAAAAAAAGCTATTTCAAGCGTTATTAATGGCACGTTTAGTATTAGAGGCGCTGCAGCTCATTACCACGTTCCAAATTCTACGTTGAAGGATCGTGTGCATATTGCAAAAACACAACGTGCTTTAGGGTATAAAACCTTACTTAAATAAAGTGGTCACCATACAGTCTTTACAGAAGCTGATGAAAAGGACTTGGCAGATAAGTTGATGGATCTAGCAAGTAGGGATTTTGATTGTACTCCTATGCAAATGAGAAATGCAGCTTATTTTTAAGCAAAGTGAGAAATATTAAAACAAGAGCGAGATAATAGGCCTACTTCCAAGAAGAGGAAAACTTAAAAGTCCACCAAAATAATTTGTAAAGACTTCAGCTCCGATGAAGACGATCCCAAAGCACTGCCTTCTGATGATGATGACAATGACAACGTTCCTTGTGGAATTTGTAGGTATAAATTTTTATCTGAAGAATCAAAACGTAAAGGTGACTGGATAAAATGTCAAAGTTGTGAAACATGGTTTCACGAAATTTGTGTGGGTGCTGTTGGTAAAAAACAATTCGTTTGTCAAAATGTATGTAGAATTTAGACGAAACATTCATAGACGGAATAGCCCCACCTAGTGAGCGAAATAACCCCACTAATTTGAGTATTTTCTGTTTTTCAACATTTTTGTAAATTAATTAATTACCTAGAAAATAATTTATAATAAAAACGTAATAAAATACCATACAGTTCCTTACATAGTAGTGTTTGATTATAATTATTAAAAAAACATTTTTTTAAATTTTTAAACCCATTTTAAGTACCGCAAACTTGAAATGTGCGAAATATTTCACCCTAAATATTCACCCTAAAAGCTCTACCCTAAATATTCACATTTATAAATTATTCATGCACAAACACAACCTTGACTACTCTCTAATTGTAAGTTTATTTTATTTGGTTGCGGTGATTAAATTAGAGGTAAGACAAAAATTTTTTAGATTTTTAAATGCTCCATTTTGAAACTGTGAAACGAATTTTGGTGGTTAACGAAGGTGCCTCTCCATATATTTTTAATTGGCTAATAAACGTAAAAGTCAAACATTTCTTTGTAAATTATAATGAATTTCAAGTTAAACCTAAATATTATTGCAAATCACAATTTTATGTATTGACAGAAGAGTGTGCCTCTATCTCAGGAAGGAAGCAGATACACAACGTCCAGGTAATAACAATATGCCCTTAGGGGCGCGTTGTTTTGTATCTTTTACGACTTCAAATATGTCTTATCAGTATAGTTGGTGTAGTGCCAAAAATAAAATGGCTGTCATTTATCTGAGAACAGGAAAAGGAACATAGCCGTTAAGGGAATTGAGTGTTTGGAGATGTACCCGAGGTGCTGCAGATAGATTACTGACAAGGAACATATATATAACTCCCAGGAGTGCGAGACACTTATGAAATAACAAACAAATTGTTAAATATTTCATGTTTAACAACTCGTTTAAGGGGTCGGATGCGGTCAAAATTAAACGATCGCTTATATACTGTACACGAACGGATGAAACCATTTTAGTACGGTTTTAATAATTCGTAGTTTAATAAAATAGACGGTAAAGGACACGGTTAATCTGCAATAAGGCGTGGCTTAAATGTATTTTCTTAATGCTTGAGATATTTTCATTCTGCTACCTTCGAATCAATTTGTGTCAGAGGGGACACAAAATAAATTTTTTTGAAATTATAGGGGGTGAAATGGAGGGTTGTTCAAAATCCCAAACAAAATATAGGATCTGATACAGAAGTTTAAAACCAAATTTTCATTTGTTTAAGATACGGTACAAATACTTCAGTTTTTAATTTTAAAATGTAGTTAAAACTTTAGTCAAATCTGATACCGACTTTGGCAGAATTTTTAAAGTACACATTTTCATTAGGCCTACTTATCTACAATTTTTAAAAGAACTTTAGCAAAACTGAGCGAACTTTGAAGTTACAAATTACACGTTGCAAGCTACAAAAACGTTTAGCCTATTTTACGTGAAACAGTTAAACAAATTTTCAAAAAGCTACTACTGTAGTGTTTGGTATTAATGCTTATATGTTAAATCCACAGTATTATCGATCCCAAGGATGGTTCTTAATAATGTCTCGTTAAACTTTAATAGATTTGAAAACGAAATGTTTTTATAAATTCGTTGCACTTTACAACTTATGCAGGTATTGTTTAAATCTTTTGAAACAAAACTATAAGGTTAATAAATTAAATAGCGGGAATGATAATTTATAAAAAAAAAACATTTCAATTTTTTTTTAATATCATAAATGTATTAAATTCGAATAATTTCCTGATCTCAATAATTTGAATTGTTAAGTTGGTAATGCCGTATCTGATGAGGCTGACACAATTACAGCAATCTGACGCTAGCACACACTGGAACTTACGCCGGCTCTGTATGCTGCGGTATTTAATTAAATTTAGAAAATAATGTTTTCTGTACTAACATGTGGCGTTCTCAAAATAGACTTATTTTATATACGGGGTTTGCAAAAATTGTAAACAACTGTTTAGCAGTGTTAATTGCTCTGTAGTAACCTAACCTAACTAACACAGTTCACCGTGTTGCTTAGCGAATTTCCGTTGGAAAATGTGGGGCTACCGGACAGATCCGCAATGTTGTTGAAAAGCCCCGCCCATTTTTTTTTTTTTTTTTTTGGAGTTTAACGTCCGACTATTGTGCACATTTGGGCTAATGCAGACGGTGGGGATGATTTATAGCGTATGAAAATGCCAAGCCCTCGCCGGGAATCGAACCCGGGTCCTCGGGGTGAAAGCCTAGTACGCTATCCACTAGGCCACCGAGGCGGCAAAGCCCCGGCCACCCATCCTGACCTCTAGATTACTTTTTGATGGGTCATTACAAATTGTATATATAATTATCACGGCCTGAATTCGAGATTTTATTTTTAATTTATTTAAACTTTGCAAAACAATGTATTTTTGTAATAGATTAGTTAAGCTCGCTAACTGTAAAATGTGTAAAACAGTTTAAAAAAGCGGATATATCATCCGACTTTACCATTGTAATTATTGTAGCATCATCGTTTTGATTATTAAAAATCGTTGAAATTAAAATTTAATTTGATTTAATTAAAAACAGGCGAGATACAAAATTACTTCTACAAATTTGATTTCGTCACCTGAGCAAGAAAGCTGAGTGTGCAATTGGTTTAGTTCTTTGTAAATAGCTTATCAATAGATTATAATATGCGTGTATAACGGGTGCTTCTGTAATTCTCGGGCATTATTCAGATCGCGGTATAGGCATACATTGGTGAAAGGAAGAAAAAACATTCATACAAACACGGATCCGGAAACAATTCTTTTACAAGATCGGCTTCGAAATACTGCACCTATTCGTTAATATAAATATCTCGTTAAAATAATGATAGCAATGAAATAGTTGTTACAATTATGAGTTATAATCTTAAGTGCGAGTGAAAATAGAAACCCCGAAGTAGCTACCGAACTTCGGCAAAGTCCGCCAGGACCCGAGTGTCGTCTCGCCCCTCCCTAACCTTAGGTTCACTCTAAATGTAATTTGGTCATAATTTACTACCTTTCTCCTTATTTAATAAAACAAGAGCATTTTACAATTTCGGAGACGTTTATTTCTTTTTAAAAGAAATGTTTATTTTTCTTTCTTTCAGAATTATAGCCTCAGGGTGTTCTGCATGGAAATTTTATTTCGTAATGAATTAAAACTGAGCTTAATTTTCGCAAAGGTTTTCTGCCTTTGGCAGTTCTTAAAGGTTATAGGAACGACACAATTTTAAAGGTTTGGTGCATTTTTGGCAATGTTATTCGATAATTGTTTTACTAACAAACGTAAGCATGATCCTCCGTGTGCCATTATCAAACAATTTCTATAAAACTATGCAAAACTGCCAAGTGTTATCTTAAACTTTTACAAGATTAATTATTAATTAACTTATGAATTTAATTAGTAAGTTAATATTTTTCATTACTTAATTAGTAAATTGTGGCTTTTTAATCACAGTTTTAAATCCGAAACTTTAAACTTTTTCATTTCAAATTTTTCGTCAGAGTTAGGTTAGTCAAGTATTCAACCTAATTATACGTTCCCAACACATCCTAAAGGACTTGCAGCGTTTTCCTTCGGCTATGAAACGACGTTAAATATATTAGGCTACTTCTTTCTTAACACTCCCGCTAAAATCTGAGTAAAACACCTACAAACACGAAGGTTGTGATTATTTGGCTGTAACTAATGGTTTAATGTGTGGAAGGCTTTGCAAATTTTTTGCGCCGTTTATTTTGAAGATAAAACTGCCATAAAAATGCTAATCGACCGAGAGAGCTGGATATCGATTTACTGCAGTTTTGTGCCGCCATGCGTCACTCTGTGCAAAACTCTAAAGTTAAAGGTGGTAAATACAATACAGCGATATTTATATTTCTGAAAATCACGTTTTTCGACCTGTTTATAAACTTTGTGTTTTGAGAGATACGGTCTAAAATCTGCCAGAAGCCCATTATTCCTCACTTTAATCTATAGCTTATTAATAAAAAGGAAATTCTTTAATCCCAAGAATTTCAGAATTTGTTTCTCGGTCCAAAATTAAAAAAAAACTACTAACTGTATGCATTACCAGTTGAAACACTGCTGTAAATATATTGCATACTTTGTCCCTTACTTCCACATAAAGACAGAGGTGCACTGTCTCTACTAGCCGCACTAAAAACATTTTCTCGTTAGAAGTTGGATGTCATGTTTGTACTACAATGGTCTCTGTACGTTTCGGAAATAAGTCCACTAAAGCCGGATGTACAGCTAGTTCGGCGTATCGACTATAATCCGGTGGAGTCCCACACAAAGTACCATGTTGTACAAAGTTGCTTGTAACTTTTAGTTTTGCACTTTCTACGTTTATTATATTTAACTGTTTCAACTCTAACTTTGAAAAATATAAACTTTGTAATACAATGTAATTTTAGGATAAAAATATATTATAGTATTAAAGTTTTTTTATATGATACCAGTTAGATTACTAGAGAAATTGTATCGACGAAACTCAGGAAAAAACTACACAAACAAGTTTTTTTTTCAAACGACCCACTTTTTTTAAATTGCAATTTCACTGTAGTCTGGTATGATTTACTGTATCGAAATCTGACGTGAAATTTGGTTTTTTAATTTCAAAAAATTTTAAAAATTTAACTTATACAATTTTTAACCGCTTGTGCTGATTACGATGGTGAAATCAAATTTTCGAAACAATTTAAAAAAATTATTATTTTTAAAAATGAAATTACCGCAGTTTTGAACGGATTTTTATGAGTAAGGGGTGAGTTCAAAGTATTACCGAATCAGATTTGTGAGACTAACTTCTCTTCCCGAAAGGGCAGTACAGGTCAAGATTGATGCTCATTTTATGATCCAGGCATTGGGTCTTACCATAATGACCGGTCCAACAGCTCATTTTTAAATAATTTGCTAATTATTGACAATTTTCAGTTTGTTTTCAACAAGTCCCGAATACAATAGTTTTGTTTTTTGAGACAACCTAGATTTTATTCAGTGAATGTGTTTTTATAAAGATCCAAATGTCTCAAGTGCTACATGAATGTATACCAGCTTCATACAGTATATAATTGAGAGTTAATACTTGTGCACTGTGTATACTCTTATTACAGAAGGAAGCAAATGAAACGGTTCAAGGAAGAGGTGGATGCTTTGAAAGGCACAGCATCCAGGTCAAGTGGCGCGGTGTCAGCATCAGCTGATTGCACGATAGACGCTCAAGCTTACCGACTGTTAATTGATATTATTTTTAATTGCGTTCACGGTGACCTATTCAGCTGCAGTCTTTCTTCTATCGACTTTTTTTTATTTGTACTCCTACTTATAAGGAAATAACTGACTTCTAGAAAATATTTTGAAAATCATTCTTTACAGAAATACCTTTAATAGAAATAACAAAGGTTTTAATATATTTACGAAAAAAAAAGAATAAATTAAGGAAACACCTCATACTTCTTTTTATAAAAAATCTTCTTCCTCAAAATAAAAAAAAATGTAACAATAGGGGGAAGTGAAAACGTAGTGTTCGTTGTTTATTTGTGCAACACAACTGATATTAAAGAAAATGAACACATTAAATCCAATTGTAAAAACAACAACACTACCTATGGAAATTAATTCAAACCACTCTGTAAACACAGCAGTCGGCTGAAAATATCTTTTTAGGGAAATCTCTTTCCAAAAGAGATTCTAAAAGAGACATTCTAAAAGAGATATGGCGGTGAAATCACTCTCTAAAGCCTTCTGGCACTAATAAGAATGAACTGTGAAAATTTTCAGCGAATCCTGATATATATATATATATATATATATATATATATATATATATATATATATATATATATATATATATATTTATATATATATATATATATATATATATATATATATATATATATATAGAGAGAGAGAGAGAGAGAGAGAGAGAGAGAGAGAGAGAGATGACGGCAACAGTAATTGTAAGAGTAATGAATAATTGTAAATTAAATATTTATTATTGAACTTATTTATATACATAATTTTAAACTAATAAATTTTAAATTAAAAAAATTAGTTCGCAATTTATTTTGGGCTAGCTTCCGTTAGTTCTTTGAGCCAAATTGCATGCAGTAATAACGAGCTCACTGGTAGCCATAAATACGTCAGCATAACGTGTTTTAAGTTTCATTCGTGCTATCGGAAATGTTTATGTTTTCCTATTACAAAAACGTAACTGGCTTTTTTGTTTTCCCTTCAAAAGGAAACAATTATTAATTACATTTTTTTTTTAATGTTGTCTTTATTGAATTGCACAATGTGTTTTCATATTTCCTTTTTATGTTTATTTTCAAATCTACTCTACAACTAATAAAACATAAGGTGCAATCTTGCAACAGAAATTGTTAGGAAACATAACCAGTACCTGAGACCTTTGATCACTCCACAACGTTATGAGTTGTTGTAGGCCATACTTCAATAAACACGCTGTACGAGTCTGATATTACCCTACCAGCTGCTAAATGGGTCATCTCGTGGCTCCATAAATACGCATTGCACGTTATGTTACACAGCGATACAGACGCGTGAGCAGTACTTTCCAGACACTCTGTATGCATAATACAACGTCGCACCTAACCCTAAAAGTCATAAAATCTTGATGACTGAAGCACTAAAATTTTGCCCCATAAGTCGATGTATATTTGATGCAGTCTAGATAGCACGGTACGTGTTGGCAATAACCTTGGCAAAACATTAAAGCCACCTCGGTCTTATATAGGCTTTATACTTAACATTAAAATATATTTTAAAGTATATTTGCTTTACTCTTTCACTACAGGCCTAAGTTTTATTATACTAGCGGCAAGATGACCTGATAGAAGCGAAATTCCTACAGTCACCTTGTTTTATCTTACACTTTTCAGAATATTTAATTTGACTGAATCATTTTAAATCAATTAATAGCTCTGTGACATAGTGGATAGCGTACTAGGCTTTCACCCCGAGGACCCGGGTTCGATTCCCGGCGAGGGCTTGGCATTTTCATACGCTATAGATCATCCCATCGTCTGCATTAGCCCAAGTGTGCACAATAGTCGGACGTTAAACACACACACAAAAAAAAATTGACTGAATCATAATTAATTAGCATTAATACGCGCAAATTACACTTACATGGCTATACAGAAGGGCAAGGTGGATTTTTTTGTACATGTTTTTTATTTTAGAAGTTCTGAAAAACAAAATTCCAACAATGCCTCAATTTTTACTGTCAGAATAGATTATAAATCAAGTACATTCTGTCCCTGTTAAAAAAACAAACAACAAAATCTAATGTAAGGAAATGTTTTATAAGATACCTGTGCCGGTCACGTGACAACACTCACGTATCGATGGACAGAAACAAAGACGTTGTCAGAAATGTTTGGTCCTTTCAGGCAAGATGGCAAACACAATGAACAATAATCCGTTTAGAACTTCAAAGGTTATGATCGTAAAAGATTAAATTATATTGGACCGCATCGATTCGCTTGATCTGCGACAAAGGTTTTCAAATTATGTTCCCTCTTCAGAAATTCTTTTGCAGGATCGACATGTGAGTACAGTATTATCTGATAAAGTATAAAAGTATTTATTGTGTGTGTGTGTGTGTGTGTGTGTGTGTGTGTGTGTGTGTGTGTGTGTGTGTGTGTGTGTGTGTGTGTGTGTGTGTGTGTTGTGTGTGTGTTGTCTCCCTTTAACATTTGCTGCTTACAAGAAGGCTCACTGGCGTTTGTTGTTAAATTTAATTCAATGTTTCATCTGCAAATTTTAATAAACTTTCTATTGAACAAGCCATCACGCAAGACTCAGTCTGATTCACTCAAATCTCACAAAAGGCTCCAATAGCTCAATTATTTATAAAAACTCCCTAATTAATTTAAAATTACTTTTTACTTCTAATTTTCCGTGAAACTCTTTATTAAACATCTACAGTGACTGATTTTTGACTTACTGGTTAGGTCTTATATGATGATAGATAGATATATAGGTAGGCGGGCAGGTGGGAATAGTTGGTTATACCTAAGCGTTCTGAAAACAAAACTTAAGAAATGAAGAGAACAAGAGAGTTTTAAAATCGACAGTCCCCCTCTCTCTCTCTCTCTCTCTCTCTACAGCTATTACTTTAAACTTAGTCCTGTATGATAAACTTGGCTGCTCGGGAAGGCTGAGGTAATATTTCACCCAGCTTAACTTGTCCTACACTACAACCTTTATCTGATGTTGGTTTTGGCCAAAGAAAAAAGAAGATGCAAAAAAGATAAGAGTTTAATGTCATGTAACTTTCTTTATAATGTAATGGTAAAAGTGGACGTAACTTAGGTACTGTAGGTACAACAAATTTAAGAAAGCTTTATGTTCATTTTGGTGTTTTTTAATGGCTCAGTGTTCTTGCATCACAGTTAACCATAACAAATTTTTCATTATTTTTTTTTACTTTTAACAAAGAAACTGGAAAGGCTTAAACATCGAAGTTGTATTGCACCAGTTCACAGGTTCGAATCTTCTTAATGTGTACATACAAAAATCAAACATAAAAATAGGAGAATTGAAATGTTAGGTAAAAATTCGATTTTATTGTTCGTTGCTTTATCGTTTCAAGGGCATTGTGAGTAAAGTCGGTGTTAGAAATACGATTAACTGACGTGAACACCCCTAACCAGCCAAAGGGTTGCACTGATTTAACAAAAATTCATAAATAAACTAAAATTGTGTAAAATAAGGAGAAAAACGAAAACGTTCACGAATGTTTGGTTTGTGAAAGAATCGGAAAGAAAATCGGACCGTATTCACTTAAATTTCAATACATTATAAACAATCGAAATTATAAAAATGAAACAATCAGTAACTGAAGTTGTTGCCTTATGTAAAACAGGAAAGTGTTTGTTTCTCGGTTTCGAAGGATACAAATAACACAGCCCACGACTGTACAGTGACTTTCAAATTTCAGGAAAATATCTGCTGACTACAATATCTGTTGTGCTCTGTTTACACGCTAACATATGGGCCCTTGCAGAAGTAGAGCTTACCTTCGGAACTTTTATCGAAGTTAAACCCCAGTACAATACATTCATGTATCCCATAATATTAAGAGTTTTCAAACATTAATTTAAACACTCATTATTGTTATTATTATTATTATTATTATTATTATTATTATTACCACCGCCACCGCCGCCACCACCGCCCACACCATCAACACCACTGCCGCCACCGCCACCGCCACCGCCCACCACCGCCGCCGCCACCGTCACCACCACCACCACCGCCACCACTGCCGCCGCCACCGCCACCACTGCCACCACTGCCACCATCACCGCCACCACCGCCACCACCGTCACCACTGCCGCCGCCACCGCCACCGCCACCACCGTCACCACCGTCACCACCGCTGCCGCCGCCACCGCCATCGCCGCCGATCACCACCGTCACCACTGCTGCCGCCGCCGCCACCACCGCCACCATCACCGTCACCACCGATCACCATCGCCATCGCCATCGCCATCGCCATCGCCATCGTTTTCGTTATCGTTATCGTTATCGTTATCGCTATCGCTATCGCTATCGTTATCGTTATCGTTATCGTTATCGTTATCGTTATCGTTATTATTATTATTATTATTATTATTATTATTATTATTATTATTATTATTATTATTATTATTATTATTATTATTATTATTATTACAATATTTATTACTGCCAATAAAAGATCTAAATATGGGGTTTGTTGTCTGAAATACCTTAAAAAATGTTAAATCACAAAGCTAAGGAGCGATAATACAGGTAGACTACTCATTATAAGTTAATATTAATTTATTTGCGAAAAATTGTGATGCTATAAAAATACTTTAAATTTATTGCTTAACATTATTTCTAGTTTTGCAGTATAATGCAGCTTTTCTCTCTCTCTCTCTCTCTCACACACACACACACACACACACACACACACACACACACACACACACACACACACACACACACACACACACACACACACACACACACACACACACACACACACACACACACACACACACACACACACACACACACACACACACACACACACACACACACACACACACACACACACACACACACACACACACACACACGCTCACACGCTCGCGATTTTGATAGTTTGTGTTCACAGAAACAAAAACAGTCTATTTTCCGTTGCACTTTTGAAACTCACACTTTTTAATTTTCTAATACCTACAGCCATAATCTTCATAAATTTTGCTTTACACTCCACACTCTAAAATGTGTTTCATAGGTCACGGTCGGTGTTCCTTTTATCGTTCCGGGTCTGGGTTATACTACGACGACCGCTCATTCTGAAATGGAATTCTACCAATAGAAATATGGTTTGGAAGCAATTTAACGAATTCCTTTGTAGATACATTTCTGTTTGTATTCGCCGCCAGTTAAATCAAGCGGGGGACGCTGACACACAAACAACCGTCAGTGAGGAATGCAAACATCTGAGTGTGACGCAATCAGGCATGATTTACACGGTGGCACGTCAATTCCTTTGTTTTATTGACATTTTGAAACGTAAACATATGCGAAATTATTACATTTCTTAAACATTCGCGATACCATATGGCGTAGCTCACTTGGTAGCGTGACGGACAGACGCTGGACCTACTTTTTTTCTTCTGTCGTCTGTTTTCATATGTCCTAGCTTAAATAAATTAATTGAATAAATTCATTGTTAACGTACTTTTATTAAAATATCATATACAAAAATTCTTATGCTCTTCTTCTTTCATCCGGATCACCCACTTTGGGGTACGCCAAATCAATTACTTTGATGTGCATTAGCTGCCCTTCGCTGTATCCAATACTGCATTCTATCCGAGGCTGCCTTCCTTCTTTCATCCGAGAGCATCATTCTTATGCTCAATAGCAATATTTTTTTATTTTATTTATTATTTTTTTTTTTTTTAACGTCCGACTATTGTGCACACTTGGGCTAATGCAAACGATGGGATGATTTAAAGCGTATTAAAATGCCAAGCCCTGGCCGGGAATCGAACCCGGACCCTCGGGGTGAAAGCCCAGTACGCTATCAACTAGGCCACCGAGGCGGCTTAGCAATATATATATATATATTAATTTGGTGCTTCAAGTACACTAAGGCTGCGGTATTGCATTAGGTTGCACGCTATTACACCGTAGTGGTTTTATAAACTATATCGCAGAAATATCTGAACAACAATTATATCATTCTATTGAAGAGAGCTCAGCCTGGACACCTAGCGACGCAGCCATGAAAGTGGAATTCAATTTTAGCCTAGGCTATGTGTTCATCAGTTGAAACGATTTAAAAATATTTACGTATAACAACCAAAAAACAACACATTGTAGAGTCTGAAGCCTTTTTAAATACTGGTAAACTACAAAATGTTTCAAATAAACCAATTTTAAATACAGCAGCTCCAAAATTTGCCAATTAATTGTAAAGCTGTTTTTCGAACTCCATGTATAATCACACTTGTGTGTTGTCTTGTAGCACCTTTACTCCGCAAGGGGGTGCAGGCTAGCTGCACCTATTGAGAGGATTTAGACGTCTCTCACGGTACCCGAGTCTAACACACACTTAACATTTACACTTACATTTAGGAAGGCGATAATAGCCTTAATGTACTTTTCGCCTTAAAATAACAACAAACAAACAAAAAATGTAGCACGTTTGACAATTATTCCAATGAAATTATAAAAAGCGCGTTTATAATTTTCCTTTTTCTTTCAAAAATACGCATTTTAACGAATTTAATTTCCGATGAAAAATTTTGTTTTGTTTTGATTCAATGAGTGCATTTTTTTTTAATTTGTTTGAATATATGTTGCCTTTCTATAGGTTATAAATAGGACGCAAAATTGAAACTTCATTACGCCATTTCGGTATTTAACTGTTGACGAATTCTACTTTTTTTAATTTGTTTGAATATATGTTGCCTTTCTATAGGTTATAAATAGGACGCAACATTGAAACTTCATTACGCCATTTCGGTATTTAACTGTTGACGAATTCTACTTTTTTTAATTTGTTTGAATATAAGTTGCCTTTCTATAGGTTATAAATAGGACGCAACATTGAAACTTCATTACGCCATTTCGGTATTTAACTGTTGACGAATTCTACTTTTTTTAATTTGTTTGAATATATGTTGCCTTTCTATAGGTTATAAATAGGACGCAACATTGAAACTTCATTACTCCATTTCGGTATTTAACTGTTGACGAATTCTACTTTTTTTAATTTGTTTGAATATAAGTTGCCTTTCTATAGGTTATAAATAGGACGCAACATTGAAACTTCATTACGCCATTTCGGTATTTAACTGTTGACGAATTCTACTTTTTTTAATTTGTTTGAATATAAGTTGCCTTTCTATAGGTTATAAATAGGACGCAACATTGAAACTTCATTACGCCATTTCGGTATTTAACTTTTGACGAATTCTACTTTTTTTAATTTGTTTGAATATATGTTGCCTTTCTATAGGTTATAAATAGGACGCAAAATTGAAACTTCTTTACGCCATTTCGGTATTTAACTGTTGACGAATTCTACTTTTTTTAATTTGTTTGAATATATGTTGCCTTTCTATAGGTTATAAATAGGACGCAAAATTGAAACTTCATTACGCCATTTCGGTATTTAACTGTTGACGAATTCTACTTTTTTTAATGAAAAAGGGGGAAAACGATATTTTTACGCTATGTAATTCCCTGCTAAAATAATAACGACTCGTACAGAGCTTTTGATTTGAAAATAGATTACAGATACATACAGCAGTCGCCGGACGCGCGGTTTGCGTCACTTGCAGTATGCTGGTTATTTATTCAGAGTCCATCAATCAATGCAGAGTGGGTGATAAACAGCAAACCCAGCGGTGACATGTTGCAATCAAGTGTCAAATTTGCGGTATTATTAGAACACACTCAAGATCTAGCATCTTTCCTATAGGCCTATATATAAAATAGGAGCAAGCGGTTGTCCCGCTGATGTGATGGAAGCAAATTTTCAAACACTAGCGATATTAAATAACACATCGATACGCGGCAGACACGTGGCACGAACATGGGTTTGCCAGTAATTATTTATTAATCGTTATCTAGCCAAAGCTGTTTATTTGATTTAAAACACGACCATTAAAAATATTTTAAAATAATAATAAAAATGTTTTTGAAATTCTAATTGCTTTAAGGTCGTAATCAGCGTTAATTACACATTAGGCAGTAAAATTATATTCTAATTTTAGTAAATTTCATCTCAGACTTTGGAGCACAAACACCTCGAAGATGCCAGATACGATTTTGGCGAAACTTTGGCACAAGGATTCTTGTAGGAACAGTTATGCTCAATGATGTACACTTACACCGGTATATACATATATATAAGATCAGACGTTTTAAAAATTTTAAATGGTCGCCATTTTTAAAGTTTAAAAAAATTGCTGGTAAACAAACTTGTCAAAACTGTAAACATAATCGATTTTTATGCCACTTTTGAATAACATAGAACCAAAATTGCGAACGAGAGCGTGCTAAAACACACACACACACACACACACACACACACACACACACACACACACACACACACACACACACACACACACACACACACACACACACACACACACACACACACACACACACCTTAACGTCCCCTCAAAAATGGGAAAGGCATTTTTCACTACGTGATTACTTACGGTTATTTTATTTTTGAAACCTCGGGCGTTTCTCAGGAACCATAAATTATTTATTCACCGAGGGCTGCTTGGCGGAAACAAGAGGTTAAATTTGGCGGGAAAGTAATGACGTACGTAGTATAATGAGAGTTGCAATAGAGGATGGATCATTAAAGCCTCAGTTATAAACTCAATATTTAATACTTACATAGAATATCTTTAGGCGCAACGTTAGTATTTAAGAAAGTTACAAAAGTGAATTTATCAAGTATTGAATCATAGATTTTCTTTAATATTCACACTTCATCCTTCACAGACTTTGTGAGGGCCTCCGTTATATTTCGGTAAGTTCAGTAGCTACATACAGTTAAATAATTGTCGTACATTATCCACTTAACTTACTTCTCTTTACTTTCTAAATGTTATCTTAAAGGGTGACATAAAAGAGATATTAATTTACGGAACTAAGCTAAAATTAAGCTTTGCTTGTATTGTAATATACAAAAATATCAGTTTAAGCAGTGCACAAGCAGTAATATGTTATTCAAATTTCTTAATTTTCGGAAATTCGCATCTTCGAGCAACAAAGGCTTGTATAAGCCGTAGACATTATGCACACTTATTGTCAAGTCTTAGCTTTAAATCAAGTTGGATTCATATACAGTAATATAAGACTAAAATATATTCGCACCAAGTGTACTAACACCTGCATACATATTGTACTGATATTTAAAATTCATTAAAACCGTTGCAATATTTTAAATAATATTTACTCTAATTTTGAAGCAAATAGAATTTCAGCCATAACACAACAAAAAAAATCCAAACAGCTCGTCAATACTATTGCGTGTGTGTGTGTGTGTGTATATATATATATATATATATATATATATATATATATGTGTGTGTGTGTGTGTGTGTGTGTGTGTGTGTGTGTGTGTGTGTGTGTGTGTGTGTGTGTGTGTGTGTGTGTGTGTGTGTGTGTGTGTGTGTGTGTGTGTGTGTGTGTGTGTGTGTGTGTGTGTATACTTATGCTTGTGCTACATTTGTAATAAAAGAATTATTCGTGGAATTAAATAGGAAAACCATTATTGTAGCCGGACAATCGTCAGTTTACAGAACATTGCATTTCTTGTAATTCAAATTTGGTAACTATCTTCAATTACGACCAAAATATAAACTCAATATAAAAAAATCGAAAAAAAAATTTTAGGAAATAATTGTAAGTCTAAGTGAAAATGTTCAAGAATAGCTTTTCACATTTATTTGGTTTTCCTTTCAACACAATATACATACACACTTATATAAGAAAAGAGTTGCCTATTTAAATTTTCTTGTTACAAAGTCCTTAGATTTGTTTTAACATATCAATCTATATGAGTGCTAAATAACATTTTGGATAAATTAAACTATTAAAATTTATTTTTCTATTAAGTAGTAAATGGAGAGTAAAGCTTAAAAATGGAGAGTAAAGCTTAATGAAGCAAAAACTGTACACATTAATTTTACAAATAGAAAATATGAACCATTACCAATAATATTAAACGAAAGGAGTATAACATATGCAAACAGTGCTAAATATCTAGGAATGACACTCGATGCAAAGCTCCGATGGAAGGTGCATGTAAAAAAGAAAAAAGAGGAGCTACAGCTCAAATTCAATAAAATGTTTTGGCTTATTGGAAGAAATTCAGAACTTTCGATAGCCAACAAGATACTGCTATACAAGCAAGTTCTAAGACCAATATGGACCTATGGTGCACCACTCTGGGGATGTACAAAAAAAAGCAATAGTAAAATTATTCAAGTTTTTCAAAATAAAGTATTGAGAACGATTGTCAACGCCCCTTGGTATGTGAGAAATGAAAACATACATAGGGACCTAGGTGTTGAATCTGTTCAGGAAGTCATTAAAAAGCTCTCGGTTAAGCATTATTGCAGGTTAGAACAGCATAATAATACAGAGATTGTCCAACTACTATGCCGCAGTGACAACATCACAAGAAGGCTGAAGAGGACCAAGCCAATTGACCTCTCCAGGCCGTAAACACATTGGGACCAGCCGTCGGACTGCACCCCAGCACACAGTGAACACAATGATAAAGAAAAATTACTAGATGGGGCACGCCTCAGTTGTAATTAATTAAAAAAAAAAAAAAAATTAAACAGTAAACTGTGGGTTACTTTAAAGCTTGCCTAAAAACTTGAAAATTTCGCTAATTTCGCGATAACCTGAATCACCTTATGAAAACAAAATTGCAACAAATAATATTAGAGCAGTCAATAGACAGAACCAAACACACATCGATCTTAGGCAACTGAAACTAACCGGCATTCAGTTGGATCAATGGCGACTCCCTAATTAGCTTAAAGTTAATATCTCTTCCAATAATGTGTCTCTTCATTGCTTCTACTTCAATAAACGTATCTCTTCAATTTAAACCTTACTCGGTAAAAAAAAATTGAAAAGAACAAATCCCGGGACACCTGAAATGGCCGCCGATCTCGATCTCTAGAGGCCGCTAAAAAATTCATACATACATTCAAACATTGCGTCCAATTTGTTTGTAAATAAGAATTGATTTTGGATAATTCGTTACACACCAGAATCGTTAAATCGCATACAAACTGGTGATCAGTGAGTCTTACATTCTCCTATAATCTGATTTACTTGTCGGAATCAACGTTAATTTTAACTTTTATGCAAACTTTTGCATTTCAAATTTTAATGAAAATTAAAAGTACTGACTGATACAGGTTTTATCACTGATTACGGGCAGTGAAATCACATTTTAAACAAACAAAGATTACGAAAATATTTTGATCTTGTTAAATTTACAATTCGCTTCCATCACGCCAACGTTACAGCCGAGTGGTGCGATTTTAAATTTGATTTGCACCAAACATCTGTTAAATTTGTCCATATTTGTTGCACGGCATTAATTGAGGCATTGCACAGCTTTGTGTAACAAAGTTAAAAGTATTTATAGGGAATGACTTAAATAAAGTCAATATTACCGTTTCCAAACGAAAACCTATCACAATTCCAATAAAGTTAAGCTTAAACTGCAATCAATCACTGTGATTGGCTAGCTGCTATAGAACAGTACATTGCTTTTGTAAATTTATTGCCAGTTAGATTTGTAACGACACATTGTACGGCTTTAAACAATCTAAAATCATTTAGTTTTACAATAAAACCACGTAAGTCTGTTATTGTAAAGGTACAATATTTTGTTGGATATTTTTTAATTCGTGAAATATATGGAAAATTTGAGGGTGGCGAAAAAATTGATTTTCACATTTTAAAAATGTCGTTGAATCAAAAAGGTGTATTTTCGATGGGGAATTAATACTGGAAAATGAGCTATTGTAATGGTGGCTACCTTCACAAGATTCAGACCAGGCAACTTGAAATAGGTGCTGATCCTGACGAGTCGTAAAAATATTTATATCTTTCACATATTATGACTCTAAGCATTCTGATCGGTTTTTTAAGAAAATAAGGACCTACGTTACTGAAACTACATGTATGGGTTGCACAAAACGTAGGTCAAGAATTAATTTTCAGTAATTTATGAAAATACAAAACGCACATCAGTACACAAATGTCTGTTTTTCTTTTATTTCAAAATATATCAACAGTTCACGGAAATAAATCGATGATAAATTTGGTGCTATTTTCCAAAAATTTATTTCAGTGATTATTTTTCTTTAAATCTGCGCCTATATCTGGGTGTGCCTCGGAAACTTTGTTAATACAAGAGTTTTCCCTTCATAAAAAGGCAAATTTTTAAATGTCAAATACGATTATTTTCTCGGGTTTGTATCTAAAGGACCTTTATTTCCTTTTCAAGTTCCGTATCTACCTCAACCCTCCCCCGCGCCTTTATACATTACCCCAGCTCGGGGTAGCTACCCTTATCTCCTAACTCATTTTGCGTGTTGTATTTTTAACCTCATTTCTTTTCTTGTTATATTTAACTGTTCATTTCATATAACAGATATTGTACTCGTGTGCAGGGGAGGACGAATATAAATTAAAAGGGAAAACAAATTTATGTTTATGAGATTTGATGGGCCTAGTGTGCCAACTTTGTAACGATTTCTGATATCCAGGTGTTTTTGATAAAATATGAAACACGACATCTTAACAAAATTCAAATTATACTCATTTTAATAACACAGCACAGCCACATAATTCTAATCAAGTTGGCTAAACCGTCGTTGCCGTCTGATACTCATTACATTTACAGGTCGATATTACAAGGACAAATTGTTAACAACTTCAGCAAACCGGTTGCAAGAGGCTTACGCAGCTCTCACAGTTTCCGGTCAAACATTTCCAAAGGATTTTACAAAATGCGAAACGCCGTTTCATAACCACACAAAAATTAATGATTTTAGTTGCTCATCGATTGTGTATTACATCGCTTAAATATCTCATACCTTTTACTAATCTATTATAATAAATATTCCGTATATTATTTAAACCTTTCAACATTAATTATTAACAATAATCAATAAAATTTGCAAGCACTCAGTACAAATAATTATGAATTTTTGTTAATTATAATAAAAACAGTGTTTACTATTTCACTAGATAAAGAGCCGCCTCGGTGGCCTAGTTGATAGCGTACTGGGCTTTCACCCCGAGGACCCGGGTTCGATTCCCGGCCAGGGCTTGGCATTTTCATACGCTATAAATCATTCCATAGTCTACGATGGAACAATTTTGGAACCATTACCAAAAAGGAACAATTTTGCTTCAATATTTAATATCGTATCAAAACCATCAATTCTGTTCTAAACGATGCATATATCGGAACAATAAATAACGAATTAAATTAGACAGATATAACTTGTGATTTTTTTACATTTGTATAGCCCAAAATAGCCCAAGTGTGCACAATAGTCGGACGTTAAACACACATACAAAAATCACTAGATAAAGTATAAACACAGTTTGATGGTCTTGAGGTTTGCTGGATCTTTACGTTTTCGTGTCATCCAAATATGAAATGTACTCACACTTGTGTGTGTGCACAACGCTGGAGAACAATCTGATAAGCCGATTTTGTTGAAATTTGGTGTGTAGCTGGTTCTTTCATTTACCGGAAATATATTTTAATTTGTAATTTAAAAAAATATTCAAATCGTTTTTTTTTGTCTAAAAGCAGATAATAATCGCAAATTTTCAAAATCAGCCATTTTAATCAAATGTTGATCAAATAAGTTTTAAAAAATAAATTGTCCGAAGTGTCAACTTCGGTTAGAGATCTATGAAACACCCAAACCGGAATAAAATCTACAAATATTAGCATTTTAAACTTCCAACGTAAAATGAACTCCCCACCTTACAATTAAATTTCTTAATTTTAACAAGTTTTGAAAATTCATAATACAAATTTATGCAGTTTAATGATAATTACGATGGTGAAATCAGATTTTCAAAAATATTTGAGACAAAAAGATATAAATATTTAAAGTTTTGAAATTGTTTAACAAACTTTCCGTCATTTTGAAACTGTATAACGAAATTCTGGTTAAGTTAACTGTCTTAACTATTTTAGCTATTACCAACGATTTTTGTGCCAAGTTTGAATCACGTCAATCTAAAGTTGAAAACACACACATTATATAGTAGTACACACACGCGCGCGCGCACGTGTGTGTGTGTTTCTATGTCGAAAAAGGTGGAAACATCTTATATAGACAACCTGGGGTAGGGTACCGTCACATCCCAGAGAGGGGACTCAAGTTACTATATGTTATTGCTACCCACTAAAAAACCACCGAAAGCATTTCTCTTCTGCAAACCACCGCACGGAACCGCCGCCAGGCATTACTTCGCGGGAAGGTGAACTGGCTGTCCGCCTATTCATCAGCGTTGGCTCTCCTATCTTGGTCTTCAATCTTCAGCCACTTCATGACCACTGCGATGAATCCTGCAATGGCTCTCCAGTTGGCCTATGAAGTCATCATTTTTTCAAGCAGATTTTCCGGTGTAATATAGCCTCGCAAATTTTTGCAGGTTCGTCCTGTCATTGTCGAATCTCTGACAGCGGAAAAATATTTGCTCCGCATCTTCATCCACTGCTGAAAGACAGGGGGGAAAAGCCGAGATTGTTTCCAATTGGAAACGGAACAGATAAATTCTGAAGCCGTGCCCAGGTAGGACCTGTCCATCTCTTCTTGATTTCTGGTGCACCAATCCCCTATGTTGCTTATGAGTTGGTGTGTCCATCTTCCGTTGGATTGTTCGTCCCACCTTCGCTGCCAGGTGCTCAGGGTCAGGTTACGCTCTTCTTTAGTTGCCACTGCGTTACTATACTGTACGGCTTGCGTCGAGAAAGCCTCGCTTTTTGATCAACCATTAGTCCCAATGTACGGCTGCGTGTGTGTGCGTGTGTTTGTGTGTGTGTGTGTGTGTGTGTGTGTGTGTGAGAGAGAGAGAGAGAGAGAGAGAGAGAGAGAAAGAAAAAGATAGAGAAAGTTGCGTGCGTGCGCGTGTGTGTCCGTATGTGCGTATGTGCGTGCGTGTGTGTACGTATGTGCGCGCGCGTGTGTTTGTGTGCGTGTATGTGCTTGCACGCGTTCGTGTGTGTGCAAGAAAGAGAGAGAGAGAAAGAAAGAGAGAGAGAGAGAGAGCGAGAGATACGTTACAATGAATGGAAAGAGATAAGACTTGACAAGAGGAAGAATAACGGTCCAGGAACCAAGTGACAGTATTGTGGGGGGTGTCGATTTAACGTTGCCAGGGAAACAAAGCAAGTCTTTTGTAATCGTTACACAATACTTCTTAAACATATTTCAGCTAGCTGTACTGTCTGTTACGAGTCAATTGTTATTAGCGATTTTCCAAAAGAAAATTAACTTTTTGAGATGGCCAGTACATTGGCACCAATCATCGTTTGTAGAACACGTTTTACCGGTAAAAACTGTTTATAACCTAGTGAAAATATCCTTGTGTGTGTGTGTGTGTGTGTGTGTGTGTGTGTGTGTGTGTGAAGGGTTTGGTTTCTTTTTCTTTTTTTTACAAAATCCATAATTTGAAGGAGCTATTTTAATTAATGAAATAATGGCCATATTCATAATTAAATATCGCTTTAGGCCTACGTCAGCATTTGAGCACAACGACATTTCCTATAAATTGCATCGTAACTGTCTGAACATGAAAGACATTATACGAATTACTTAAGCTTTTATAAAATAATGTCTTTCCGCAAACAATTACCCAAAGTGTTACATAAAAAAATCAAGGAACACAAACTTTTCCCATTCACTGACTACGTATAAAGCAAACAATTAATATGTTACTAAGTGATACTTCCCTGCCTGCTGCTCAAGACAACCACTCACATTTCAGTCTATATTTTTCTCGCTTAGCAGTTAATTTGAGCTGCTAGGCTATCACAAAACAATTTAAAACTACTTTAGTAAACATTTAATCTCAAAATTAGCATAACAAGAACTGTTTTATAAATAATATTCACGTAAATTAATAGCCCACATTGCAATGCTATTCGTTCATTTTCAATTATGGCTGCCTTAGATCTGTTTTCTAAGTTGCTAATTGCCAATAAAGGAACAATTTTGCTTCAATATTTAATATCGTATCAAAACCATCAATTCTGTTCTAATTGATGCATATATCGGAACAATAATTAACAAATTAAATAAGACAGATATAACGTCATTTTTTTACTTTTGTACAGTATGTAGGGGATTATTGTATACAGTAAGGCTCAAAGAAATGATCACTTCCTGTAGTCTATATTTATTTAATACTAGCTGTTACACGTTGCGGCTTTGCCTGCAATTATAATGTAAGCAATTAAATTTATAGTCGATTTTCAAAATCAGAATAGGTCATTTCATTTGAATATATTTCTATTTACAATATTATACGATTTATGGTTTTCGGCAAAGACATATAAATTTTTGCTACTCGATACGTTAAAACAGGGTCATGTCATATTTTAATAAAATACAGTATTATTAAAAAGTCATTATTATACAATTAAACTGGAATAGTATTGTGTTTATCTCAGATACCTAAAACGTGTTCACACCAAATGTAATCTCATTTGGTCCAGTATTTAAAGTGTGATTGAATAACAAACAAATAAACAAAAACAAACTTTCAGAAATATAATATGATTAGCTGTTACCCGTCACGGCTTTGCCCGCAATCATAATATAAATTAAGATCATGCATCACCGTGTTAGTTAAGTTTTGGAGTACTCTTTAAAAAAAAAAAAAGGTTTTTTTCCTGCATCACCGTTTAACCCAACAACCGTGTCAGTTAGGTTGTGGAGTAATCTTTTTAAAAAAATAAATAAAGGTTTTTTTAATGCATCACCGTGTTAGGCCTAACAACCATATTAGTTAGCTTATGGAGTATTATGTAAAAAAATATAAAGATTTTTCATGCATCACTATGTTAGGCCTAACAACCGTGTCAGTTAGGATATGTAGTATTCTTTAAAAAAATATAAAGGCTTTTTACGCATCACAGTGTTAGACCTAACAACCGTGTCGGTTAGGATATGTGGTATTTTTTAAGAAAATATAAAGGTTTTTTTACGCACCACCGTGTCAGGCCCAACAACCATGTCAGTTAAGATATATAGTATTCTTTAAAAAAATATTATTTTTTTTTCGCATCACCGTGTTAGGCCTAACAACCGTGTCAGTTAGGATACATAGTATTATTTAAAAAAATTTAAAGGTTTTTTCACACATCATTGTGTTAGGCCTAACAACCGTGTCATTTAGATATGTAGTATTCTTCAAAAAAATACAAAGGTTTTTTTACGCATCACAGTGTTAGGCCTAACAACCGTGTCAGTTATTATGTGGTATTCTTAAAAAAAATATAAAGGTTTTTTATGCATCACAGTGTTAGGCCTAACAACCGTGTCAGTTAGGATATGTGGTATTCTTTAAAAAAATATAAAGGTTTTTTCACGCATCACCGTGATAGTTAAATTATGGAGTACTCTTTAAAAAAAATATAAAGTTTTTTTTCATGCATAACCGTATTAGGCCCAACAACCGTGTCAGTTAGGTTATGGAGTACTCTTTTAAAAAAAATAAATAAAGGTTCTTTTAATGCATCACCGTGTTAGGCCTAAAAACTATGTTAGTTAGCTTATGGAGTATTCTTTAAAAAAATATAAAGATTTATCACGCATCACTATGTTAGGCCTGACAACCGTGTCAGTTAAGGTTTGGAAATTCTTTAAAAAATAAAGGTTTTTTTCACAATCACAATGATAGGCCCAACAATCATATCAGTTAGGATATGTAGTATTCTTTAAAAAAATATAAAAGTTTTTTTACGCATCACCGTGTTAGGCCTAACAACCGTGTCAGTTAATATACGTAGTATTATTTTAAAAAATTTGAAGGTTTTTTCACACATCACCGTGTTAGACCTAACAACTATGTCAGTTAGGATATGTAGTATTCTATAAAAAAATATAAAGGTTTTTTTACGCCTCACCGTGTTTGGCCTAACAACCGTGACAATTAGGATTTGTAGCCTAATATTCTTTAAACAAATATAAATGTTTTGTCACGCATCACCGTGTTAGGCCTAACAACCGTGTCACTTAGGTTATGCACTATTCTTTTAAAAAATGGATTTCCTATCACCCAAACCCGTGTTAGACGTATTTTATTGTTTTACTGATCTGTAGATCAGTAAAACAATAAAAATACGTCTACAATTAGTACAACACGGTACCGATTTTCGCCTATAGCAATTTTGAGGTTATGTTGGTCACTTTTATTTTCGATTTTTATCGTACTTCTCCTGCTTTCATATTTTGGATTCTTGCTTTTGGGCACATAATAAAGCATTTTAGTAACAAAAATATCGAAAACTCCAATAGATGCTGCACTGCATATTTACCATTTTTTCATATAATGTAATTACGCAAATATATATACTACCTTACAATTAAAGTATCCTAATAAAATTGTATATAATATATATATTCTGCACTCTGCTTCAAAAATATTGAAAAGTCTCAAATGAAAAATACCAGATTGTGATTAATAGATGAAAATGTAACATTAAAAACAATAATTTTGCAATAAATAAAACATAGATTAAGATTTGTAAAATGGGATTAGATCTATGTCCATCTCAGATGCCTAAATCTCATGTTCAGTAAACAGTAATTAAACCTAACTACAGTTAACAGATGTTACAAAACTAAATACTAATAATTATTTTGGGCTGGGTAAGTAGTATAATGACGTTTTTTAAAACGGGAATAGGCCTATATGTATCTCAGATACTTAAACCATATTCGTAAAAAATTTCATCTCAATTGGTCCAGTGGTTAAAGCGTGATTGAATAACAAACAAACAAACAAACTTTCAGAAATATAATATGAATTAGATAGATTTCAGAATGTATTTCAGTTTATCTCGATGGAATTAATTTAGATGAGAAAGGGAACCAAAACAAAGCTAAAGTAAATATTTTTTTAGATAGTGTGGTTGAGGGCTGGTCAACTACCCTTGAAGTAAGTGCATGCCGTTCAGAAATGTCGGAAACAAAGATTTTATTCGTCTTACATACAATATTAACCACTTTAATTAAATATGCACTTATTTTGGACGCCATTTTTTAAGTGAACAGAATTCAGTTTTCTTTCTGCAATTTTATTTTTTAAAAAACACATTTTCAATTAGATATCACAAGTCCAATAACGTGCTATTTGAGATTTTTGAGATACCCCACTCCACCCCAACCAAACACAATTTGGAAAAACTTAATTGAAATATCTCAAATATTATAAAAAAATGAAGTGGTGCATTAGTTCAATACTCCTTTGGACGGTAATAATGCAGTTCTCTTTGTAACATTATAACAGAATAGTTTTGTTTTAAATGATGTAACACAAGCCTATAGAGCTATAGAGTTGGATTTTCATTAACCTTATACCCAAACGCCACTATAATTTTTTTTTTTTAAAAACATTAATTTCAGTTTTTCTCCTCTCAGCTAAACTGACTCCAGCGAGTAGAATAGAAATATCTCAAATATAAAAAAATCATTGGGCTAATAGTTATTTTTCAACCACCTTGTAGGCTTATATAAAGTATGGTGATTGTGAAAATATCTATATTTTTAACGTTGATTACAATAGTGAAACCGGGAGTTCAAAATACTGTAATTAGATAAAGTCTTTTTTTAAATTTAGAATAGCCTAAGTTTTTTAATTTAATGAATAACGAAGGTTTCAAGCAATTACATTAATCTATTTTTGTAAAAACTTGAATCAAATCAGATTGTGAATGCTGCAGTAATCGAAAACATACACAAAATCACAAAGGCTGTTATTTAGGCGCTTAGCAGCCTCGGTGGCCCAGTTGATAGCGTACTGGGCTTACACCCGAGGACCCGGATTCGATTCCTGGCCAGGGCTTGGCATTTTCATACGCTATAAATCATCCCATAGCCTGTATTAGCCTAAGTGTACACAACAGTCGGACGTTAAACACAAAAAAAAAAAAAAATTGACGCTTTTTTTAGGTTTCAGTACAAGTTGATTATATGTTGCATACCTCATGTTGCTATCTATTGTCCCAATCTCCAAAAAAATATTTAATAACACAATTGAAATGCAAAAGTTATGGTTTAAGAGAACATGTTAATTATTTTTTTTTTTTTTTGAAAACTTATTTCGTTTTACAAAACAAGGTATGCTTAAACATGTTTTCTTGCAAAAAATTGTTTTCTCTCCTAATTTTATTTTAATTAAATCTAATGTTTTTGAAACATTATTTACTTTACTTGGGCCTAATGTTTTTGAAACGCAATTACTTAGGCATAATGTTTTTGTAACTCGATTTACTTTACTTAAACAGGCCTGAAAACGCATTCAAAACCTCAAGATGTTTTTTTCCACTATCGCAATACTTTTCTTATACTTCGTATGAACCGAAAATAGGTTAAAAAGCCCATTACATTTGAATAGTTAACTTTGAATAAACGTAACGATGCTATATTAAATAGCCAATGCTATAAGAAATCATTTATAATATTCAATAGTAAAGAAAAGTTTATAATTTAACATTTTATACATAAATCTGGTACTGGTAAAATAAATAAATAAATACTTTAAGACTACATACCTTTCAATACTTCTTGGAACATTACAAGAAAACACTAATCACTAACGACGCACAATAGGCTACAAACAAGTTCGCAACGGTCAAGTAACGCCTACATTAATTACCCATATTTCCACTGTTTTAAACTTATTAATACCGAAACAAATACAAATAACAATGTAAACAATAAAATTACAACACAATTAACACTTATACACACCGTGTAATGAACACAAACACATCAAAAATAGTAAAGAACGGCAACTGTAAACAAGAATCAACAAACGAATAAAAATGGCGTTTACTAAACTGCAATAAAATTGGACAACGCACATATCATGTTAAATCAGAACTAATGCGATGCATCACCCTACTGGATTTTTTTGGAATTAAAAAACCAAGGAGATTGACCTTGGCTTTGACAAGCGGTAACAGTACACTATGTGTTAAAGTAAGATCTGCGCAGGGAATTCCGCGCATGTAGGGACGATAGTTGCATCTTGTATCTCTGTCTCTTTCGCACCAATAACCAGAACAGGTCTAATTAAATCCTTCTTTAGCCATTTTGTTAAGAGAGTGACATACGTATCATTGTTAATTGTAATTGCAGAAGTACATTTTTTGTAATTTGTATTCAACCCAAATATATATTTTGTTGTAAAAAAACTTGTTTGGCTTTAAAATTAAAATTATTAATTTTATTATTTGACTAAGGCCTATAAAATTGTTTTAGTGGTCGAGGGGAATTAACAGCTTACCAATTATTTATTAATTTGGTGTTTTAAGGAAACATATATATATATATATATATATATATATATATATATATATATATATTATATATTGGTACACAAATTTCAGTATCAACATTAAGAAAATCTCATAAATTATTAAAATTTTGATAAACGTACGATAATCAATAATGGGTATTAATGATTTATGGATAATTAATAACTTATTCACTGTTGTAATTACCAAGAAAATCTCCATTTATTGCTATTTAAATTTCCAAATCACATTGAATGTACAATACTAAGCTCTTTCTTATTTTGAATAAAATTTAGAAAACTTGATTACGTTGATTTAACGTTAATTACGAAGCTGATCATAATTTTTTTTAAAAAACATGTAAGCTAAATAGTTATTACTACTTTTAGATTGTATATGGCCGCCTTCTGAAAATATTTTAACTGGTTTTGCCGGCTAACAAACTTGTTCAAAATAAATTTTTGAACAAATGTATAAACAATATATAAAATTAAATTTTTTAAATTTATTATTAATAATACAAATTTTCAACGCTTTTTTTCTAAAACACAAACAAAACAAACAAACACACACCCTATACTTACCTATATATATATATATATATATATATATATATATATATATATATATATATATATATATAAAACGTGTTTTTTTAATATTAGCTCCTACTAGATATACAGAATGACCCTAAACTACTTTCTAAAATACTAGAATATGGTTCCTTCGCTCAGCATAAAGAAAATTTAAGAATACACAAAATTTTTCCGAAAGCATTTTGTTATTTGAAAATCCGCCATTAAGATATTTACAAAAAAGAAATTAATTTTGAAATTGGAAAATATATTGAGTTACATTTTGTATGTTACGTCTTATAAGTGTTTTGAAAATAAAAATTTTACTTTGTACATTTTGAAAATGGCAGCCCTTTAAAAAAATTTAATATCGAATTTCTCGAAACCATTAAAACAAAAAATAACCTAGTTATAATGTCTTGATAGCTTTTTACAGTATAATAAGGTCGAGTTTTCTGTTTTACTGACAATAACTCCGTCATCCTTTGTATAACATGAAACATTTTGTTTCTTATGAGTAGTTTTAAGTTAAAACTTCAATACGGTTTACGGCAGAAACTGCAGTGGCGCACCTACGACCTTGACATACGCAAGTTCAGGGACGCAGTAGACTCCTCAGCACATCTCTAACACGAAACGAAAATTACCTTACAACGAAAGAATAATACATCGGAAGAAGAGGAAATCAATAAAGGAGTCACAACCTCGTAAATTGTAAGCGTAGCTATCCCCCCCCCACTGACCCCTAGGTATTGGCCTATTTATCTGTGTTTTAGTGTTCCCACAAAGGATTATACGAATAGCTTTCTGTTACCTCCGGACAGAACCGATGAAATAGTTTAGTCTAGTCAAACGCCCAGCAAAATTAAGGCCACTTCCATTTCTTTTTTAACTCAACGTTTTTCTTAAATATCGTTTTAAAGTTTGATTTCACTATTGTAATTTACTGTAAGCTGCATTAATAATTTTGGATTTTTAAAATCCCTTGAAAATGAGAAATTTAATTTGTCGGCGGTCAGGGTTTGTTGTCGTATTTTAGTGTCTCAACAGTATAAAATGCCAATGTGTAAAGATTACAATGGTGAACTAGATATTTTTAAGAAGGTTTAAAAAGAAAATTTCTTTCGGAAAATTCACGTCGACGAAACAGTTGAGTGCGGCGATCATATTATTACTTAAGAGCTGCGATAGGACATTTTTATACCAATGGCAGCTGCTAGTCCGATAAATATAAAATCCAATCTACTGGACTAATTTATCGTGATAATACAATTTTGCCGTGACTGTTTAATTAATAGTAAATAATAAATGTGATTAGAAACAAGCAACAGAGCGATGATATTGCCCAGCTTATTGAGTATCTGTTGGTGTGTTTAGGTTAGAATCGCATTCATTAAACAGAAACAATGTGACGGCAGTTATCTGCGTTACACAATAATTAATTAATGCGTGTGTAGGAGTGCTAACGTAACCGACACAAACTTCCACACATTCAATAAAACAGGACAGAAGAACGGAAAATTTGCCTAAAGCGGTTAAGTTAAAACGTTACGCAATATTTCTTCTTCGTATAGTACTTTAGTGGCGCAGATGTTTTTTGTTTGGCTAGTATGGTCTCATTTCCAAGTATTCAATCTTACGACGTAGTTGGGATTATTTGTAATAATGGCGTTTCACAAAATATAAATGAGGTAATTATGACATTGCTAAAGTCGACACCGGTTAGACTGCGCACGTTGAGGCCGTAGGTTCGATATTGCAGTTATTGCCGTAAGCATTTCATCTCTCATCTTCATTAGTCTACCTGGCATAAAGTACTCGGTGGCCTAGTTGATAGCGTACTAGGCTTTCATCCCGGGGACCCGGGTTCGATTCCCGGCCAGGGCTTGGCATTTTCATACGTCATAAATCATCCCATCGTCTGCATTAGCCCAAGTGTGCACAATAGTCGGACGTTAAACACTCAAAAAAAAACTGACAAAGTATTGATAAGTGGAAATAATAGTAATATCGAAATAAAACACAATTAACGTATAATAATCACTTAAGATGTTTGTATTCCCAAATACTGAAATATTACAAATTTAAAAATTAATACAATATAATTAATAAAGGTTTGCTAAATTATTAAACAAAGCAAAATTAGTTTTTTCTAATAAATTTAAATATTAAGAAATGTTTTTGGTAAAGGATATTTTGAAGAAAATCGTAAATTTTTGCAATCACAATTTTGCACACGAGAATTATGGGAAACCTCTTTTGGCCGTAAGAGATATATGTTGTAGGTACGTAATGTTTTTAGACGTCAAAGTAGATTTCTCTAAATAAATACTAAAAAAGAGAAAATGTCAACTGAAACAAAAAGAAATATTGCATATTCGCTAAAAACCAGACCTGCAGGTACTTTGCTGGCGTAGTTGGAATCAATAACTTGATATCGGAGACAGTTTGTGCGGCACGTTTAGGAACAGGTGCGACCAAAATGCCAATAAAACTTTGGTCATTGTGAAACTGATATTTAGGTTGGCAACACTGCTGTGTTCCTTCTACAGCACATAAAACTACAAAGAATTATTAATTTGTGTATATTAGAGAAATTCCATTGGAAAATGGACTGTTATTGGAGTAGCCATCATGGTAATATCCAGGCCTGTGCTCTTTAAATTAATATAAGCCTAGATATTGTTGAATGCGTTGTTGGCTGCTTATTCATACTTGACACAAAAGTCAGTTTTGGAAACAGTTTGGACAACTTCGTTATTCAGCGAAATCCGTTTAGCGGTTTTAAAGCGGCGGCCATTTCAAATCATAAATAACTATAATTGTTTTAGTTTTACAGTTTTTTTGAAAACCATATTTTCTCTAACTAACTTTCCAAATTAACTTCCGTAGATAACGTTTGAGCAAACAGCAAAAACAAAAAACAAAACTGAAACAGGAAGGATTTTTTGCAATTTTCTGAGGAACTATTGCAAAATCAGTATTTTTTTCACATTTAGTTTTCTCTTACCGATTTAAGCTACAAATTTTGTCTGTACCAAAATCTAACGAGCTGGTTTTGAGAAATTATTCCATTTGTTCAGTTTTTCACAACTTCCCAAAAGCAATAGCGTATGTTAGCGACTTTTAAGTAAAACGCGGCCCTTAAAATGTTAAAAAAAAACCGCAATATTATATTTACACAATCGATTTTATGTCTAGACTTACACACAAGCCTACAGCAGTCTAAGTATAGTGTAAGAGCAGACTCACACACAAGCCTGAAGCAGACAAAGCATAGTGTAAGAGCAGACTTACGCACAAGCCTGAAGCAGACAAAGCATAGTGTAAGTGCAGACTCACACACAAGTCTGAAGCAGACAAAGCATAGTGTAAGAGCAGACTTACACACAAGTCTGAAGAAGACAAAGCATAGTGTAAGAGCAGACTTACACACAAGTCTGAAAGAGACAAAGCATAGTCTAAGAGCAGACTTACACACAAGTCTGAAGCAGACAAAGCATAGTGTAAGAGCAGACTTAGGCTATACACGAGCCTGCAGCAGACAAAGCATTGTATAAGAGCAGACTTACACACAAGCCTGCAGCAGACAAAGCATAGTGTAAGAGCAGACTTAGGCTATACACAAGCCTGCAGCAAACTAAGTATAGTGTAAAAGCAGACTTACACACAAGTCTGAAGCAGACAAAGCATAGTGTACGAGCAGACTTACACACAAGTCTGAAGCAGACAAAGCACATTGTAAGAGCAGACTTAGGCTATACACAAGCCTGCAGCAGACAAAGCATAGTGTAAGAGCATAGTGTATAAGCTATTTCCGTTGTAATACGAGTTGTTTTGATTGGTCCTTTACATCTGATAGAGGGCGTTTATTCGATGTTTTTCTATTAGCAATGGTTCTTGAAAATAACAAAGTTAATCTTTGTGTTTAAGTTATTTGAGGCCAGATTAGCAGAATTCAGTGACGAGCAATGCTTGGTTACGAAGCTTCGCAGGATATGTCGAATCTCAGTACAAGAACTGACCTCAATGGTGAAAACAGATTTTCAAAAAATATGAGATATAAAAGTTATAAATTAAAAAAAACACTAATTATTTTTAAATGCGAACAGTGAAATTGTTATAAAAAGCATTTTTGTAAATAAAAAATACATTTGTGTGATATTAGATTTTAATACTTTTAGAAGTTTACTACATCACTTCAGCGAGACAGTTGCGTGTCGTGATTACTTTTATAACACTATTCAACGAAGTAAACGCTTTAAAATTGTTGATCGAATTTATTTAACAAACTTTATTTGATCGATGGATATTCATTTCGTAATCAAATCTAAAACGAAGTGCGCTTTTTGAAAATACTATACTGAAAATAATAGCCTACTATACTGAAGCCTGCAGCAGACAAAGCATAGTGTAAGAGCAGACTTACACACAAGCCTGCAGCAGACAAAGCATTGTATAAGAGCAGACTTACACACAAGCCTGCAGCAGACCAGGCATAGTGTAAGAGCAGACTTATGCTATACACAAGCCTGCAGCAAACTAAGTATAGTGTAAGAGCAGACTTACACACAAGTCTGAAGCAGACAAAGCATAGTGTAAGAGCAGACTTAGGCTATACACAAGCCTGCAGCAGACAAAGCATAGTGTAAGAGCAGACTTACACACAAGCCTGCAGCAGACAAAGCATAGTGTAAGAGCAGACTTAGGCTATACACAAGCCTGCAGCAAACTAAGCATAGTGTAAGAGCAAACTTACACACAAGTCTGAAGCAGACAAAGCATAGTGTAAGAGCAGACTTAGGCTATACACAAGCCTGCAGCAGACAAAGCATAGTGTAAATCAGACTTACACACAAGCCTGCAGCAGTCTAAGCATAGTGTAAGAGTACAGAATTATTCTTTGCTTTAAGTAAGGGTATTACTGTACATTTTATCGGTACAGCACCCAAGACATTTATAGATCCTCTCTAACTGTTTACTTTGTAACATCCGAGTCGTATCACGAGACCGGAAACAGGAAACACTGTTACTTAGTTGCATCTAGACATTAAACTCGATAGCATTGCCCATCAGATCAGAGTAGCCTTTAATTTAGCTGCACTCAGATATCTCTCCCTGATGCAATAGAAAAGAATTAGTAAAAAACAATCTAAAAAAGCATTTATGCGAATAATTGTATTTTTTATTTACAACTGATTAATTTCTGTTTTTTAAATGCAATTTGAAAATTCAAAACGGATATTTATGCTGCTTGGTAATTTCTTTGATGCTTTTCAAAAAGCCATTTTGAAACATTGAACAAGTTTGGTTGGGTAAGTTGTCTTTCCTAGATGTCATGATCAGTGCTCATCCATTGTTCCGGGCTGGGTCTTACCATGATTGTCAATAGACTTAACAAGACTGTGTAAAAAAAATCAATCCAATATAGAGAGCCAGTATATACAAGGTGTAATGTTAATTTTATTTATAGAATATCTTCACACCTCCACGAGAATTGTTTCAACAGAATGAAATTTGATTGGAACAGGTTTTTGTATTCATGCTTCACACGCTAAGTGTGACAAGAAAATTTTATTAGGCTTTTCTTTTTGCTTTTATTTAATTACTTTTATGTAAATTGGAAACTAAAATAAAAGGAAAACAGTACGTAACTGTCCCGCTGTCGTCATGGAAGTTTTTCTTTGGAAAATCTGATTTCATTATCACAAGTAATCATTAAAATGTGCGCGAGTGTGTGCGTGCGTGCATGTGTGAGCGTGCGTGTGTTTGTGTGAAATATATTGGTTTGGTGTTTGTTGACAATTTCGGTTTTTTTTCAATTTGCAAAATTTTCAATTAACTTGTGTCATAGTTCTGCTGGTGACTTCCCCCTTCTCCGGCGATTTAAATACTATTCGAATTTCCGGTTTATGTTTCACGTTAGTTAACCAATTATTCAGTTTACTCTTCAACTTCTGTAATTGTGTCGGCCAGAGTTGTCACAGTTTTCAGATCACACATTGAGCAATTAACTCGTCATTCGTTCTTCACCGACTCAGCGTTTTAACGCTAGGCGTGCATTATGGTCAGACAGATTGATGTAATAAGCGTAAATGCTAGGAAAGAAAATTAATTTTAATTATCAAATAAGATAATAAACGGTTGTGCCCAGCACTTCGCTGTATAAATATGCAATTAGACGTTCCGTGATTAGTAAAATCAACAATTTCGTTGCCGGCTTCATTAAGTAGGATTTTTAACGGCAGTTGGTTTTAATTACCGAAAGAGGCAGCCTACTGTAAAAATTAATTGTTAAAATGCTGGTCTTAACGAAGGTGGTCTCTTCGGTGTATTTTGTTAAAGAATGCAAAATAATGTGTTAAGAGTGGAGAACTTGGAACTTTGGAATGTCCACCAATCAACAGTGCAGGCCTATCACTTTTTGAATAGTCGTTGCAAAATCTCTCTCTCTCTCTCTCTCTATATATATATATATATATATATATATATATATATATATATTACAGTACTATATAAATGTCTAAAACCCTTTAAAAATTGATACGTATGCATTCTCACATTTATAATTTCGGAACATTTAATGAAATCATATTTATTTATAATATTAACATTTTTTAAAAATTTTAACCGAATCTCATACCAGTCCGGTGACCCAGCAACACGAACATTTTTTATAAAAATTTGCTGATTACACATTAAGCGGCGAGGCAGACAACCGTATCGGCCATTCAGCGAGATTTATTGCTGAACCCGGCCCTGCTCCTGATTGCCCATAAGCTCGATTCCTGCTCAAATAAACCCACACCCCGCCGA
Source organism: Callitettix versicolor (assembly GCA_022606455.1). Lineage (NCBI taxonomy): Eukaryota > Metazoa > Arthropoda > Insecta > Hemiptera > Cercopidae > Callitettix > Callitettix versicolor. The sequence goes on along the minus strand of CM040188.1, from coordinate 1,364,910 downwards.
TCCTGGCCTACAGGCTCCAATATATCACACTTGAGTTGTTCCTTCATTTATTTTAATTGCCGAATAAAATCAGAGGTGTTTACATAATACTCATTTCATTTTGCAGGGAAGGTAGGCTACTGTCTACTATAATTCTTACATACTGGTTCGTTTTTCAGGTTAGAAGTTAATGCCAGCGACGTTATGAAAACTATACAAGTTATTAAAACTAGTCGGATTTTGTACAGAATAGATTTAAATTTAAATTACACCTTTAGTGAATCCCCTTTGAAAAATTAAAGTGCCCATCGTGCTACGAGTCAGACCCGGGACCTCGAAATGAGCGTCGGTCCTTATTTTTAGACCACATTTTCGGAGAGGTAAATATATTAAATAAGGATCGATGGTTTCATAATGTTCAAAACCTGAAAATGACGACAGCCCGTCGAAACTGGTGGCAATAAACGAATACTATAAGTAAGAGAAGGCCCTTGATGTAACTGGAGAAAACACCATACAGTGTGTTACTAGTCCAGTCACACTTAACTAATTAATCTCACCTAACACAAACAATTTCTAAATTTTATCATCAAAACCACAGTTATGAAGTACAAAACTGTGTTTCATACTTATATTTACTTATTTAAGGTCAAGTTTGAAAACAATATTTCCAGAAATATGGTCGGAGGCTTATTTTAAAGGTCTTGGTTTTAAATTTCAAGGACAACTAATTTCTGTTCATTAACCCTTAGGAAGGGCTAAAAGGGCGAATATTTTCTTAAGAAATTAACGTTAATGATCATCTGTGTTGAATATCAATACTTCTAATAACAGCGTTTTATGTTTTGTTTATACTATTTAGTTACACATTTTTTGGGAATAAAGTTGGCAAATATTTTCGGTTTTGCATTTTTTCTTAAGTTTTCAAAAAACAAATTTAATGGAACTCTTAATTTTGAGATATTCTGGATAAAATCATTGAACTTATAAATAAAATCATTAAATAAAACGTTTGTTTAATATTATTAACAAATATATAGCCTAGAATACATACAGAACTGTCAAACACACTAAATACACGACTACGTGGACTCGAGAAAAAACATTGCTTCAAATAATATTGTGTCCGGTTGTCGGTAACCCTTAATGCGGGGATTTCTCTTTCCCAATACCTGTAACGAAATTCTGCCCTAAATTGCGTTCGCACCCTCGACTCTCCGCTGCGGGGTCTGACCACATCAAGGAAACTGTATTTCAGAAAATATCGGAACTTCGGCTCCTATCCAATCAGTATGTAATCCTGCCCGAGGACAAATAACTATTTCCCGGCAAAGTAAAGTTAATTTTACAAAACTTAGAGTAAAGGTTTACTTAATACTGAGCTTTCTAAAATGAGAAAAGTTTAAAACTAGAATGCGTTGCTAAGAAAAGGTCGAGTAAACTGTTAGGTATTAGGGTTAAAAAGTAAGCTGGAATCGACCCCCATCAACTCGGGTCCTTGGAATGTGTTCGAGGTGGAATTCATATTTTGTTGAATAACTTGAAAACATATTTCATAAATTAAAATTTATATCTATAGCAATGTGCACAAAACACGGTTAATAATAATAATAATAATAATGATTATGATAATAAATAATAATAATAATAATAATAATAATAATAATAATAATAATGATAATGATAATGATAATAAATAATAAATAATAATAATAATAATAATAATAATAATGATAATGATAATGATAATGATGATGATGATAATAATAATAATAATAATAGTAGTAGGATGAACAGCAGTAGACTTACTAAGCGGATCTTTGCTTTCTTCAGAGATCGGAAAACGAAGAGTAATTGGTTCAGGCGGGTCCAGGAAGACTTAACTGAGCTGGCGATATCAGATGAGATGATTGACGATGTACTTAAACTGCGAAAACTTTTACATAATGAAAACCTAAGGTTCCAAGAAAAACCAACATCTAAAAGGGGCGGGGCAGTCTCGGATGAAAGAAGGAAGGCAGCCTCGGATAGAATGAAGCAGTATTGGATACAGCGGAGGGCAGCTAACGCACATCAAAGTAATTGATTTGGCGTACCCCAAAGTGGGTGATCCGGATGAAAGAAGAAAGAATAATAATAATAATAATAATAATAATAATAATAATAATAATAATAATAATAATAATAATAACAATAATAATAATAACAATAAATAACAAATCAGTAATTACGGTTTCTAAAAAATAAAAATTAACTGAATTTTAAATTAAAAAATTAAGTTTCGAAAGTAAATAAAAAAATTAAACAACCAAATTGAGGTGGCACTCAATTTTCAAATTTGGCTACAGTTATTATTCTTAAATACAAGTATTTAAGCAAAGTCTGAGGGGCCGAATTTGAGCGGTTTGAATTCGTGTTTTGTAAATACGCGCAGCTACCAGGGTAAGTGATTACAAGTGTGTAAGATGGTCTAATGTTTTTGCACTATTACACTATTTATTTGCAGTTCAATATGGCGTAGTGAAGTTAGATGGTACAGTGGCTCAGCCAAGCGCTGAATGTGCAAAGTTTTGCCAATTTGCATACAATACATCCGTTCTGTTCGATACACGATTTACATTTTACAGAAACTGTTTTACTTCCAACTCGATATTTCTTAATTAAATTGAACATTAATTTATTCCTGGAATCCTGAAAACCTACTAAATCTGTCCGTCACAGTATTATATTTTGTAAGAAATATTATTTTATAGGCTATATTTTCGGCAATTTCCCAGTAACAATTGTTTTTCAAGAGAAAAGAAATCTATTCTGCATTAATTGATATTGTAATTAAAATGAACGTTAATTTCAAATCTCGCTTATCGACGAAGTCGATAAAGAAATTGTTGATTTTACAAATTTCGGAACTTCCTTCTTGAATAATTTAAAAGTAAAATACTTAAAGAGACGAGAGAGTTAACACTCTTCTTTAATTAACTTAATAGTCTTGATTCTGAACGATAATTTTAAGAAATTCAATTTATTTTTATTTACAAGTTACTTTAATTTTATTGAAATGTAACTAATTTCTTATTTAACTTTTGAAGTGTCACCAGCCTATTTCCTTTTCAGAAAGCACGCTATTAAATATACAATAAAGTGTAAAAGGTGCATTGACCCGAACCCTCAGTTCGTATACAACGCCCATTGTACAAACAGTAAAATTTGTCTGATAACAAAATTTGGCCCAAAAATGGTTTTCATACTATTTTGACGTGTTTGTTAAACCGTTTCAAAACAAAGGTCATTCAGAAATTTAAAAAATATTACTCTTTATCTTGCAAAGTTTTAAAAATTTAGTGATCATATATATATATATATATATATATATATATATATATATATATATATATATATATATACACACACACACACACACACACACACACACACACACACACACACACACACACACACACACACACACACACACACACACACACACACACACACACACACACACACACACACACACACAGTATATTCCTCATGCCTTGTGTCTCATTCACCATGACCTATGATGCATGCTCAATGTCCCATGCCCCATGCCGTATGTTTTATGTCCTATGCCCCATGCCCAGTGCTCCATGGCAAATATAGCATGCCTTATGACCCATACGCTATGTATGCCCTGTGCCCAATGTCGTCTGCTCTAGATCATAGGCTCTATGCTACATGCCCTATGACACATGTCTCATGGTAACTTGCCCCATGTTCTATGCCTCATGCCTCATTCCTTATACCCCATGACCCATGCCCTATTCCTTATACCCTATTCCCCATTCCAAACGTCCAACGTCCATTGCATTATGTCCTATGTCCTATGCCCTATGCTCTATGCCCCATCACCCTTGCCCTATTTAAACTTGCCCTATGAACCACGTTTTATGCCAGCAGCTCCATACCCTATGTTACAAGCTTAGAGCTCTTATGCTCTATTCCCTGTGCAATGTGTTCTTTGCCCTATGCTTAAGCCCTACGCCCAATATCTCATTTCCCATGTCCAATACTCTATTAGCCATGTCCTGTTACCTATATCCCATTCCCCATGCCTCATAACTTATGCCCCATGATCTGTGACCCATGCCTAATGAATCATTATTCATGCCCCAAGCCCCATTCATATGCTATATGCCCCATGTACCAAGACCCATGTTAACTGCCCCATGCCCCATGCCCTATGTTCAATGCATCATGGTATATGCCTTATGCCTCATAGGCAGAGTAAGATAGTAAAGTTTTGTTACTTTTCTAAAGTTTACTCCACAACATGAGCTAGCCCTGACACACTACTGAGTGCTGAGAACATAGCTCATTAATAAAAATATTAAATTGTGTAGGTACTTTTATTACACATAAAGAACAACACCGGGTATTTACGTAACTTGACATAGTGAATGTCAGTTTAAAAAAGCACGTTGTTACACAGGTTATTTAAGACCAAACTTTGAACCAAATATAAGGAACTGAACTGATTTTGAGGAGTTTTCTCGACTTACTTTTTTGAAAAGGCTTCGAATAATTTTGTTTTAATAATTAAAAAAAATAATTATTATTATTATTAATTTTCTTTCTCTTGTATGATTTGTGTGAATGCTTAAAAATAACTGATTTTTAATTTAATTTAATGTATTTATTTGGTTTTATAGAGACAGTGTAGGTAACAAAAAAAATCGAATTTTCACTTAACGCTACTAGGAGCAGCACCTACCTACCGATAGCTTACAGGGAACAAGTAGGCTCGGTAGAATAGCCTTAAGTTTTTGCCACCAGATAGCAGCACTACACAATGCTACAACGTAACAAAACCTTGTAAATGTAAAATAAAATTAATAATGTGAACAACTATAATAATTCAAACGTTTATTTTAATTTTGAAAACTGAAAAGACAGTTTGATTCCGCAGTGAAATTTCTTTAAATAATGTTTTTATATTTCTCTTTAAATAAATTCAAAAACATAAAAAAATGACGAATTATTATAAACAAAAATAATAATAGTATTTATTACTATTATTATTACTATTATTAATTATTATTATTATTATTATTATTATTATTATTATTATTATTATTGTTGTTGTTGTTGTTGTTGTTGTTGTTGTTGTTATTGTTATTTTAGAGAGAATTTCCAAGAATACTTTTTGTCCCCTAAATTTTAAAAGTTTAATTTCGCTATTATAATCAAAAATAAATTTTGAAAATATTATAATTTTAAACTTTGGAATACGCTGCAATTACGAAAATGAACCTTGACCAATTGGGTTCATTTTCGTATTTTCAATAGTGTTTGAAAATTTACAATACAAATTGATAAATGATTTTTCCAACTAATATTAAAACTACTGTTAGCTACACAGAACCCCTAAGAGTCCCTTAATTAAATAACACAACAGGTGCAAAATTGGAAGATAGCAAGCAATCAGTCCAAATAAATCCCCATCATATTCGTATTGAGACACATTTATTTTGGCAAACAGATTCCACACCTGATCAAAATATACCTCAACGTAATTCTGTATAATATTTGGGAACTTCGATAAACGTTTAACTTGGAAAATCCATGCTAACAAAAAACAGAGCAAATGAAACTAAAAATTCGCAATTGTTTTGTTTGATTGCGTCTTCATAAAAGAAGAAGGCAAAATCATGAAAATATGGAAACCCATTAACTTTTTCGTATAAATAATTCACAGCCCCTAAACCTTCAGAGTTTACATAATTACATAATTTATTGATTTACGTTTAATATATATGATGTTTTTATGTATATTTTTACAGGTCAAATTTTTCACTTTGTTACTTTGTTAAATTTAGGTTGAAGTTGAATATGAATTTAATTTTAATTGTATGAATTTAAATTAATTGAGACACATTTATTTTGGCAAACAGATCGGCATTTATTTCAAAGTCCCCGGGTCTGGGTATTACCATGGTTGTCACTCACATAGCTCATTTTCCAATAAAAAGTCGGTAACAATATATAGCCATAATTTTATTTTATTTAGAATAGTTTTCAGGTTCACAATTACTGGCTTTAGTCAAACTCTGCTATGCTAAACGAAGTTACCTTTTTCGCCAAGAGATCGCAGTAAGTTGAACGAATGAACACAACAATGAACTGCTGTACTGTACCATGTTCTTAAAATATTTCTGGTTTTACTGGATGAGAATTTATTGGTTGTTCACAAAAAACATTAGACATCTTAAACTTAAATATATAAAAATATATTTTGCTTTTATCACTTCTACTATTGTTGAGTTATGAAATAAATAATGAATCCTCAAATAATTAAAATTTGGAGTTAGGATACATCCTTATGCATTATGTAATTCAATAAGGTCAAAGAAGGATGTTTAAAGGCTTATATTAAAAGTCTTGTTGTATAATTTAACATAAGGCTATAATTTTTCACAGTAGGAACTACAAAGAGCCAAAGTTTCCGTAAGAAATAAATGGTAATGAGCAGCTGAGTTCAGTATCAGTGTGTATTGAGTAACAGTTGTTTTATATTTTGTTTATAATATTTCGTTATTTTTTTTATAGTTTTATAACAGCCGTTGAATAATAACAAAACATAAAATAAAACATAAATAAAAATATAAATGTTGGTTTGTTCAAAATCTTAAATTTCCGAAAATTCTCCACAGTTTGCTTTGAAATTTTCACACCACGTTGCATTCAAATACGACCATGTATTATATATATATATATATATATATATATATATATATATATATATATATATATACACACACATTGTTTTTGTTATTATTTTAAGGCGAAAAGCACATTGACGCTATTATCGCCTCCTTAATGTAAGTGTGAGTGTAAAGTGTTAAAGTCGTAAGTGTAGTGTTGTAAGTTTAAGTGTGTGTTAGACTCGGGTACCGCGAGGGACGTCTAAACCCTTTCAATAGGTGCAGCTAGTCTGCACCCCCTGCGGGGTGTATATATATATATATATATATATATATATTATTAATATTATTGTTATTATTTTTCTCTTTATATATTTCACCCAACTTTGGGGTACACAAAATCAACCACTTTTTAATGTTCTGTGCCTTCCTCGTAGCCCAGTATTGCTTCATTCGTTGTGATCTTGCTTTTCTTTCTTCGTCAGAGATTTGGATCGTTCGCTTGGATTTGACTTTGCCTTGGAACTTGCCTTGACTTTGCTTTTGTCCTTGGTTATTGTTTTGGCTGTTCTGTCCATAAGCATAGTGTCAGTGATCTGCAGTTCTGTTATGTCTTTCTCCGTTTCTCTAATCCAAAGTGGTTTGGTTCTTCTACTGCGAAAGTAGTCAAATATTTTTTTTATTAGTCTATTTTGTCCGTTCGGAGGATGTGCCCATAAAAATCAATTCTCCTTTTTCTTATTGTGTCTGATAGTGTTTCAGTTATTTGGTAAAGAGTTTCATTACTGATGTGGAGTTATTGGTTGTTACGGAATATTGGTTGTTACGGAATTTGGGGCCTAAGATTTTCGTAATATCTTTCTTTCTTTGATCTCCAGCCTTTCAAGTGAGCCCTGGGTTGTGAGAGATAATGTTTCAGCTGCATATAAGGCTTCTGGTTTAATTACCGTATGATAATGCCTTATCTTTGTATTCCAGGAGATGTACTTCTTGTTGTATGTGTCCTTGGTAAGTTGGAAGGCTAATTCAACTTTATTTCTCCTAGATTCCATAGCTTTTTTTCTCCAGGGCGTTCCAGCTGATCCATTCCCCAAGATATTTGTGTTCTTTCACTATCTCATTGTATTGTTCTCCCACTTGAAGCTTTTTTGGTGGTTTTTGTATGTTTGTCAATATTTTAGTCTTTTCAAATGAAATTTTAAGTCCCATTTTTAACGCTTGCTTCTGGAGTTCAAGAGTCTGTTCCTTAGCTTCTTCCGTTGTCTCAGCTAGTAAGGCCGTGTCATCCGCAAAAGCCAAATAATTTATCATAATGCCTTTATTCTTAGTTCCTAGTCTGATTCCACTATGCGTATTCACGTTCCACTCTCTAACTACTTTTTCTAGGGCACAATTAAATAGCAATGGAGAGAGTCCATCTCCTTGTCGGACTCCTGTCTTAATCTCAAAAGAGGTGGAGAGTTCTCCCCTGAATTGAACTTTGGAGAATGTATTAGTTAATGTTTCCCTACTTCATTTATGCTTTTACTTCAGTGTTTTCGAATGCATTGTTAAACTGAACCAGACCGAGCCACAGCAACGCGTGGCCGGGTACAGCTAGTTATAAATAATTAACTTGTAACATTGGTTTTTATAATAATAGTTTAAATAAATAAATTTAAAAACGAGAATCGTGAAGTTGGCCCGGGGAATATTTTCCCTAGTTCTTATAGTAAAATATTAATTTCCCTTATTATTTGATTCCCGACTTGCGCTACAATAGCAGCAGCTTTTATTGGTTCACAAAAATTATTTATTTCAGTTATTAATAATTACATTTTCTGGACTTGTTTGGTTAAATATTCTAGCTCCGAAAGCACATTTCTAAATCCGGTGAAATTTTGTTTGGCTACTCAAGTGATTCATTCCAGTAAAATTTTATCGAACTAGTTAAAGTCGATCTTGAACCAAATTTTTGTTGATATATAAGTTGTTTCCACACCAAGATACTGGAAAACTATACTCTGTAAGCAATAAAAGGGTCGGCGAACTTTTAGGCCAGTAAGTGAGAAAGTAATCAATCTGTTTCCGGTAGATCAACAACACTTGACAGCATCAGAGAACAGGTGAATGAGCTTAGGCTGTATCTCGATGGCACTAGGCACACTTGACAGTACAGCTGGACTAGTGCCAAGTTACGCAGTTAGAAGGGCGGTAATCGGCTGTGAGTAATACGGAGCATGTGTAATGGAATGGAGGACTTACTATTTGGTAAACATTGCAAATTATATAGCCTCTTGAACGCAGATCACAAATTGTTTTTAATACCAGAAGTGACATAAATACTAAAACACCTTGCACACAATCAATTGAATTATTAAGAAAGGCTTACAAAACTTAAGTGTCGAATTTGTTCCCAAAAATTGTGTTCGAAAGCTATAGAAAAAATTCAGGAAAATTAATTTTTTTAATATTGGTCATAAATGAAGATTTTAAGTGTTCCACTCAACGTGCCAAGTTAATATCAAAAAATAACTGCATATAATAAATAAAAAGAAAATAAACCTTCACGGCTGGCAAGGTTTATTTTAGTTTTTAATTTTCCGAACCATAAGTAAATGTCCGTTTATGTATGGCCACGTTTTTGGCAAACCCTAACTTGATTTAGAGAACACACACACACACACACACACACACACACACACACACACACACACACACGACTCCCAAAAAAAAGATCTAGAGTCAAAATAAGAGCTCATTTCAATGTCCAAGGTCTGGGTTTCATACTCACGGATTAGATACCTCCAGAAATCCATCTCCCCAAATTATCCCGTTCTACAATTTTCTTCAAAGACTCTCATAAAGAGAAAATAGTTTTTTTCTAAAGTACAAAATTTGAAATAAATTATTAACACTTTCTTCCTTAAATATTACAAATTTTGTTTGGAATGTAATATTTTTAAAATTAATCAGAAAACAAAAGAAGAACCATTAAGCCTAACGTACAATACTGTTACTAGGGTAACGTTGAAGTAAGCTTGTTTATGCACGAAATGGCAGAGAAATCGAGTTTAAACTTGTCCAAACTTTTGTGAAAGTTTCTCTGAACTTATTCAACTTTTTGCATTAGGTACAGTGTTTGTTTATTCAGCTGCCAGGATTGGCTAATGTGAAATGTGTGTATTTTAACTGGAGGGATGAAGCGTTTTTAAAATCTTCATGGTCCATATTTTAAAAGTACTATATTTTTACTCTACAAAATGTGTGTGTGTGTGTGTGTGTGTGTGTGTGTGTGTGTGTGTGTGTGTGTGTGTGTGTGTGTGTGTGTGTGTGTGTGTGTTTCTGTAACAATAACCAAAACTATATGGATACGTTTGGTTGATTGTTACAGGAACACACTCATGTCAGGACTCATTCCAAGGTCGGGACATGAGACCGGGGTTTGTACCTTACCATGACGGCCGCTCCAGTTAAGTTAGATAAAAACCATAAGTTTTTTAAAGTAAAGCAAAATGTACACTGTTGTCCCAGGTAGATGTGTTTGTTTAATATAACACATTGTCAACCAATACGTCAAAGCCATCGTGATCAGGAACAAACAAGGAGCGGAGCGAATGAATTTTTAAAGCATAGGCACAGCGTGGGCACACTATCCACTCACATACTTCCCGTTGACGTTCAGTTTTTACTTTTTGTTTTGTTTTTTCATAAAAAAGTGAACAAGAACCGCATCTCTGATCAAAATTAATAACATAAAAAAAATTTTATTCTTACAAGTTTTTGAAAATCTTACTTCACAATCATAAAAAGGGTTAAAATGTGCATAAATTGGCATTTTTAATTTTCAAAGTACAGTAACTGAAATTTATAAAACAAATTGTTGACAGCTGCTGTTTTATATTCTTATTTTCTATAGGATTTCAAATTTAGTTTATGCGGGTTGTAATACTGGAGTTATAGAAAGTTTCCACAGAGAGAGAGAGAGAGAGAGAGAGAGAGAGAGAGAGGGGGAGGGGGGAGAACACACACACACACACATATATATATATATATATAACAACCCTTCAAGAAATGATTTATTAGTTCAAGATCTAAACTTGTTACTAGATACGAGTACTGGGTTTTACTATGATAGCCATTTCCTTTCTTTTTTCAGTAGAATGTTGATAAAAAAGGGACATGAATTAATAATAAATTTATTAATAAATAAATTTAGTTTCATGTGAAGAACAAACTGAGGGCTGCCATGCTGTAAGAACTATTTCCTACAATGTTCTTTGTTTGACAGTAATAGGAACAGTAATGTTCTTTGTTGTCCCATGTTGTTCTGGACAATACATTTTCCTAGCCTTTCCACCGGCTACAGTGGCTACAGAACAAACCTAACCTCAACATCGGTGAACAGAAATTGAAAAATCAGCTGCTGACTAAAATAATCTGTAATGAATTCGTTGTGGAACAGCTGCTTTGCTAACAGCTGATTTTTGACGATCAGTCAGTTCGTATTACGGCTTTATGCATTTCGAGATATTATTATATTTCTCTACAAGTTTGTTTCAGAGAATTAAATTGGATGGCATGACTTAGATCCAGGACATTGAATTGAACACAAATCCTGACCACTAAATCATTGTTTGAATGGTCTTTAAAAATTGTTTGTTTTTTGCATGCGTGCGCGCGCGCGCGTGTGTGAGTGTGTATGTGTGTCTGTACGTGTGGGTGTGTGCGCGTGCGCGTGTGTGTGTTAACAAAAAATAATGCCAATTATAAATCTTTAAAAACCATAACGTTTTTGTAAAACAATTTTTAATTTTGTTCTTCTATAGTAATATAGACTACAACTTTAAGAAATTAAATTATCAATTTAATTTTTTAATGTAATTTAAAAGTGTAACACCAAATCATAAAATATAACATATGCAGATTTAATGCTAATTATATGGTTTAAATAATGTTCTTTGTTTTTTGTCCAAAAGTCCTTTAACATGTATAATAGCTATAATGTCAACAAGTCATGACAGGCTAATTATTTCGCTCCACAAATTGGTTTGGCAGAGTCAATATTTAGCGTTTGATTGGCTTGTGATTGAGTCTGGGAGGTTTTCATTATAAATGGATTTCTAGCGGAATTTTAGATCGAATTTTGAATTTTGCACTCGAAATGACATAAACATTGTTATTAAGGTTCCTTGCAAGTGTCTATTTTGCGCCACTATCGACTAAACGATTAGTCTTAAAAATGAATGCTCTTGGAAGAGCAGAATAATTGCAGTACAAGGCTGTTTCGCTGATGTGGTAGATGTGAATTTCTAAAAAAATAATGATATTCAACTTTTTTGAAAATGTGATTTTGTAAACGCAGTCTGCCTTTAAATCTTATTAAACTAACATTTTAACTTCAAAATTACATTGAAAGTATGTAAATGTAAATTCACACGCACGCACGCGCACACGCACACACACACACGCGCGCACACACACACACGCACGCACACACACACACACACGCGCGCGCACGCACGCACGCACGCACACACACGCGCACACACACACACACACACACACACACATTTTACATATAAATTATAAATAAATAAATAAATAAATAAATATATATATATATATATATATATATATATATATATATATATAATTGATTTTCAGTTCAAAAAGTGACGTAAAGATTAGAATAGCCGTTAATTTCAAGGTTCCGTGTTTGGGCCTTACTTTGATGGCAGCTCAAATAGAATTTTGGTTGATCAACATAGATCCAGAATGTAAGCGATAACCTTACTTTCTTCTCTCTATCTCTTCTTCTCTTTGCTCTTTCACTATTTTGCTCTTTTATTTTCTGTTCCATTATCTCTCTCTCTCTCTCTCTCTCTCTCTCTCTCTCTCTCTCTCTCTCTCTCTCTCTCTTTTCCCTTTCTTTCCCTTTTAACACTCTTGCCGTTTTTTGAGAAAGGAGAAAGGACCTAATGGTCCCAATGTCTTCAAATAAATACAATAAATCCAATCAAGTCCCTTTTCGTTCCTCCCTCCTATTGTGTTTATGTTTACAGTTTATGATAATTGTTATCAATACATTCGTGGCTTATATTATTAAATATGCTAAGTAGGGTATTAGTTTGAAAAGGATTCTTCGCAATAAGCCGGTCCTACATTGTCAGAAGAGTACGATGCACAAGCAGCAGTGTGTGTTCTATAAAAGTAACATGGAGTCATCGAGGAGACAGTCGCAGGGTGGAGTGGAAATCGAAGTTACGATCACTGTTTTTCCTCTGTTCGTGTAGGCCTCCATACCAAAAACCCTCGTGAGTGTCCGAATGCCCCTAACATAAATCTGAAAGTTAAAAAGAAAAATTGATATATTAGTTTTTTAAGCGCTTTAGTCTAAAGAACACCTAGCTACAGTTTGTCGTGTTTTTACAGTATCGCATTTTGTATGCCACTAGTAGTTTGGATTTTTGAGAAAGTTAGAGCGACTGCCGAATTACGAACCGTCGATACAAAGTTAGCGGCAGACAGACAGATAATGGTACAATACTCGTATTTACACACAAGTACACAGCGCAAGGCTCCATTATTGGCGGGGATGTTATTGCACCCCGAGGCGCCTTGTATATCCTCATTAGGGGTGCCACCACTTCGTTCTTACCATTGTTCCTTTTTGGGCAGTTTTTGTCAGTACAAAGAAAGACTGAAAAGAATGAATATTTATTAAACAAACTTGTTGGTCTCTTTTATTTATTACATTTTTAAATATTTGTATTTTGATACATTTTTGTACATTTGATATCCTTTAGTAAAATGTAAAGCGAAATTTTTGATACACCTTAATATATTTCAATACATGTATATTTATTTACACAAAGGAAATGAAACCGAGTTAAAAATATTCATAACAATTATCAAAAGTAATCAAACGTTTGTGCGGTGTAGAAAGATAAACTAATGCTTGATTTTTATACAACTCTACGTATCCACACTGTAAATAATGGGTGAGGATTACTGATTCAATTCAAGCGGTGTAATTTGCAGCTAAATATTTCATTTAAGAAAATATATTTAGAAATTTTTTAATACGGCTTGAAGATTTTGTCCAACCATTTTCACTCTACCAACGTTAAATAGTTCAGATTTCTGCGTGCCATAAATTTTGACTGTATGTCCCACCCAAACAAGCACAAACGAGAGCGTGTGCCCACACATACACACACACACACACACACACACACACACACACACACACACACACACACACACACACACACACACACACACACACACACACACACACACACACACACACACACACACACACACACATACACACACAAACGTATTTCATTCGTTTAATTATAATGATCAAAATAAACATTAAATACTCATTTTTTTCTTCAAATGAAAATAATGCTACTTAAAGAATTGTTTTAGATTTAGTTAAAGTAACTTACCCAAATTTTAAAATCGAATGTTCGCAACATCTTTGAAAATAAATTAAACATTGTGTACAATAATGGCATCTAAAGCTAAATCCTGTGTAACGACAACATTAATGTTGAACTTCAGTAATATTAGACCTATACTTTAGATATTTTAACATGTTTGCCTAGCTTGACTAATACGGTCGATATATTAAAACTACAAACCTTACACAAGCAAGGTGTAACACAATGCTGTAGAGGAAGCGAGCGGAACATGCTTGTTGTTTGTTTAAGCCGTTAAATATATTGCTTCTCGTTTTTTATATAAACAGTTTAAAATTGGAAGTCGATTATCGTAAATTTAAAAAATGATAAATGCAAGTTGAACACGTGTCGGAGGTAAGTTATTAGTGGAGATGGAGAGAGAAAGAGAACGAACATCGTTTTAACGTTGGAGTGAATGGCTATTGTTTTCTTTACAATGATCAAGGCTTGTTTTTATACGGTGTAGGCCCCTAGCACAAATCAAAGGAGTTATTGTCCAAATAACACTCGTGTGCCTAACACTCTTTGCCTCCTCCTAACAGAAGCTGAAGGAGGCAAACGCCTTACTCAAGCCAATTGTTTATGGGTTTCCACAAACGCTGCGCAGTCCATTGAGTAGCTCATTCTGCTGGAGATCTAATACTCTATGCCTCCTCCTAACAGAAGCTGAAAGAGGCAAACCCCTTACTCAAGCCAATTGTTTATGGGTTTCCACAAACGCTGCTCAGTCCATTGAGTAGCTCAATCTGCTTGAGATCTAATACTTTTTGCCTCCTCCTAACAGAAGCTCAAGGAGGCAAACGCCTTACTCAAGCCAATTGTTTATGGGTTTCCACAAACGCTGCTCAGTCCATTAAGTAGCTCATTCTGCTGGAGATCTAATACTCTTTGCCTCCTCCTAACAGTTGCTGAAGGAGGCAAACCCCTTACTCAAGCCAATTTTTTATGGGTTTCCACAAACGCTGCGCAGTCCATTAAGTAGCTCATTCTGCTGGAGATCTAATACTCTTTGCTTCTTCCTAACAGGTGCTGAAGGAGGCAAACCCCTTACTCAAGCCAATCTTTTATGAGTTTCCACAACCGCTGCGCAGTCCATTAAGTAGCTCATTCTGCTGGAGATCTAATACTCTTTGCCTCCTCCTAACAGAAGCTGAAGGAGGCAAATCCCTTACTCAAGCCAATTGTTTATGGGTTTCCACAAACGCTGCTCAGTCCACTGAGTAGGTCATTCTGCTGGAGATCTAATACTCTTTGCCTCCTCCTAACAGAAGCTCAAAGAGGCAAACGCCTTACTCAAGCCAATTGTTTATGGGTTTCCACAAACGCTGCGCAGTTCATTAAGTAGCTCATTCTGCTGGAGATCTAATACTCTTTGCCTCCTCCTAACAGGTGCTGAAGGAGGCAAACCCCATACTCAAGCCAATTGTTTATGGGTTTCCACAAACGCTGCGCAGTCCATTAAGTAGCTCATTCTGCTGGAGATCTAATACTCTTTGCCTCCTCCTAACAGGTGCTGAAGGAGGCAAACCCCTTACTCAAGCCAGTTTTTTATGGGATTCCACAAACGCTGCTCAGTCCATTAAGTAGCTCATTCTGCTGGAGATCTAATACTCTTTGCCTCCTCCTAACAGGTGCTGAAGGAGGCAAACCCTTACTCAAGCCAATTGTTTATGGGTTTCCACAAACGCTGCGCAGTCCATTAAGTAGCTCATTCTGCTGGAGATCTAATACTCTTTGCCTCCTCCTAACAGGTGCTGAAGGAGGCAAACCCCTTACTCAAGCCAATTGTTTATGGGTTTTCACAAACGCTGCGCTGTCCATTAAGTAGCTCATTCTGCTGGAGATCTAACACTCTTTGCCTCCTCCTAACAGAAGCTGAAGGAGGCAAACCCCTTACTCAAGCCAATTGTTTATGGGTTTTCACAAACGCTGCTCAGTCCATTAAGTAGCTCATTCTGCTGGAGATCTAACACTCTTTGCCTCTTCCTAACAGAAGCTGATGGAGGCAAACCCCTTACTCAAGCCAATCTTTTATGAGTTTCCACAACCGCTGCTCAGTCCATTGAGTAGCTCATTCTGCTGGAGGCCTAATACTCTTTGTCTCCTGCTAAAAAATGCTGAAGGAGCCTCTGGTTAACCTTTACTATCCTTTACTCAAACCTATTGTCCATTGGTTTGCAAAACCTGCTGCTCACCGAACTTCTTACATTTTCTATCTTACCTTTATTTACCTTTTCCCTTCCAGTTTTTACATCAACTGTATTAATACGTAAACACACTTTATATGTCTGAAGATGGCTCACGGCGAAACTTGTCACAAACATAAAAGACATTTTGTGAAGCTATGTAAGTGTTTCAATTTCCCTGGATGCTGATGGAGTCACAATAACAGATTATGTTCAAATTGTACTGCAGTACATTTCTTCCCTGTAAAACCTATTCATAGTTTCTCCTTTGTACATTTCTGTCTGTTTATGTGCACTCTCAGATCACAGTGGTCTGAAATGAGTCCCATGGTTTTCCTGAATTCATTTTTGCCCATGGTCTTCATGTCCTTGGCTGATAACCCTCCGGTTTTGTCAGAAAAAAAATTATATTTTTCAAATTTTGCTGATGTATGAAGATTAAGTAACATATTCCTTTATTCAAAATTTGTATAAGTTGTTACAATTAATTTTAAATTAAAAGGATTTACTGTACAAGAATAAATAAAGATAAATTATTTAATAGATCTAGAATATACTTTTTTCAATTCACTTTTGTACCATGAACTGCTCCAGTTATACGGTTTTGAGAATATAAGCCAATAGTTCTCGTTTTTACGATAGCTTCCAACTCAAAAATTTTGTACAGGAAGTACTTTAATACGAGAAAGTTTGACCAATGTTTTGCAACATCTTTATTAAGCCTGAGTTAAGTTTATTTAAGTTTGGGTGCACTGTATTATATGGATCTAGCTTGAATAAAAATGTTAACATCTGTCATATTTTGGGGTGGTTGTGGTGTTGAATTTTGCGTGATGTGAGTGCACAAATTTATATTGATATATAACAGTATATTTTGCGTGTCGCAAGTCTCATATTAAATTGTAATTAAAATTTCCTGTGTTCCGCCCAAGATCGAACCGGGTACCTTGTGCGTGTGAGGCGCACGTGATAACCACTACAATACGGTAACTGCGAAGAAATTTGACCTACATAAACATATGCAATGAATCGTTAATTTAACTTTGTTAAAAATGTAAAGGTACAAGATAAGTTGTTTTATATCAATTCATAACGATCACCTGATTTCATAGAACAGCTGATAGGCTGGATTTAAAAAAAAAAAAAAAAAAAAAAAAAAAAAATAATAATAATAATAATAATAATAATAATAATAATAATAATAATAACAATAACAATAACAATAACAATAACAATAACAATAACAATAACAATAACAATAACAATAACAATAATAATAACAATAATAATAATAATAATAATAATAATAATAATAATAATAATAATAATAATAATAATAATAATAATAATAATAATGTTTCAGGATAACTTATGATACATCATTATACTCATGATGCAAGGTTATAAAGAATGTGATATTAATGTTTAAACAATATATACAGCCTCCATCTTGTGTGACTTCACACTTTGTGCTGCAACTGTGTTTAACCTTTAGGATACCTTCAGCTGTATACAGTCAGCTGTTTCATGCAAACAGAAGTTTATAGCAGTTTAACTTCATGCACCTAAGCTTTGCTTTGCCTGAAATAATGAACATATGTACACTCAATAATATAATTTTGTCTATTGTAAAAAGAATGCTTTCATGTTAGGAGGACGTAAAAAGCAAACACAGTGCGGGCTTTACAGGTCCAACTAAAGGTCGCTACCAACTCACGAATTTATAAAATAGGCCCTACTTATTGATACACAAGTCGCCACAATAAGTCTAAGTTATAGAGTCAGTGATGTTCCCCGAGTGTCCTGCCTAAAAGAACTAATCCCCTTGCAGGACATCCCCTGGGGAACTCTACGTTACATAGATGTCTTCATTACGCGTTGATTCACGACTGTACGCAAGCTCTCCCCTTGGCTACTTCCCTTCCAGGGTCCGGTGCAGTGTCGGTTTAGGGTTATTCAACCCTTAAATTGATATATAAATCAGAATAAAGTTCGTGTGAAATGATACAGCTGGAGCTTTTGGCGAGCGTATGTACGTGTAAATAAAACCGTAACATTCACGTAAAGTTTTCTCAGATTCGCAAAAACTAAACAATAATACTGTTTGTTGTTTGTCGGATGTCTGTCGAACATAACATTTTTTAATTTTAAAATTCGATACACTAATCTTGGCAAATTATAGTTTGGGGGGAATTTCCCCATCGCCGAATCTGGTTCTCGCCGAATTCAATTTTTTAACTTGTCGCTATAAAGTACAATCTTTGGGCGTTCGAAACTTTAATAAACATGGAAATGTACATGGATGTGAATTAATGTAGAATATAAGAATTTTATTTCCAAATTTAGTTAACGTCAGGTCTCGAGACTGGATGTTAACATGATGACCGCTTCTACAATGAAAATTCAATTAACACCCATTAAAATGCCTTGTGTTATAAAACATATTGCATAGCAAGTACATCCTTCAATAAAAGTCCTCCAGTTTCGGTTGAACGCGTCTTTTCCGTAGATTGTGTGAAAGCCTTCTTCACTAGAGAGTTATAGCGGCCTAAGGCGTTGTGGGGGAGTGGATGGAAGGATTTGTCAACAAGTGAAGGTTATGCTACGGGCGCTTTGCTCCTGTCAACGCGTTACTAGGCAACAGAACAAACACAACTCTCGGATAATGCCAATCATGCTGTTAAACTTGAATCAATAGCATTTTATCTGAGCTTAAACGTGATTGTTTCTGTGATTGCATGAGGATTTAATTTACACTTTTTTGTAAATCAGATTTTTCCATCGTAATCAGCATTGCCATCTTCATAGAGTAGCATTAACAGTTTGAGTTGCAGAACAGCAGAAATAAAAACACGACGACGATAAAAAATGTATCCATTTTTTTGTAGTTTGAAATGGCCACCATTTGAAACTACTTTACAGATTTTGAAGAGTACTTGTCTAATCTGTTAGCAGAATCGATTTTTGAGTCAAGTTCGAACACAACAATCGTTTTTGTTGACAAAATGTTAGTCAATACAGAAACAATAACGTTAAAGTGTAAATGAATGTTAGGTAAACCAGATTTTTTGGGACGGTAAATAATTCAATTGGGAAACGTATGTGCGGGTTTTCCATCCATTTATTTGCTTGAAATTTATTCTTTTTATTAATACTGATTAGTTTTGGTTTTAGATATAAACTGGAGTATATTTAACTTTACCCTGTCATAACTAAAAACGTTAAGCAGGCACATTACTTATTCAATTTTTAAAATTTTGTAGTTGCCAACATTCAGTTATCTATCATTACAAAAACATTCGTAACAATTAATGCTTTAATTATTTTGGAACTTTTTCGAACATGAAAATGTTGACAATATTGTTTCCAATATTTGTTTTAATATTTCTCCGATGTTACTGAAAACAGACAAAAAGCGGATTTTAAAGTATAAGAGTGAAACACCGATGAGCAGAGGAAATATTCGACAAAGACAACTTGTAAGGGCGAAGAAGCTTTCAGATTGGGGCGCACGTGCCGCGGTAGAATCCAAAACCAATTACAAATACCTACAGTTCTGTTCCCCTCTGTCGGCTCGGGGCGAGATAAGACGCACGGACATCGATCAT